>JAQMCW010151778.1:0-10472 GCA_030068335.1 Chrysichthys cranchii | reverse complement strand
CACACACACACACACACACACACATATGTATACAACTAAAATAATAATAATGCTAATTAACAATGCAGTGCTATTAAGCATTGTCACCCATTAAAACAAAAATATAACAAAGCAGAAGAATTCCTCAGAAACAGTAAAAGGTTAGATTAAAATTCACTCATGGATAGCACGACATGTTTTATCCCTGATGGACTGCCACAATGCATCACCACAGTGCCATCAAATAATCCCAATGGCCTTCCACACTACACCACCACGGTACCAGCGAATGACCTCAATGGCGTTCCACAATCACAGCTACACAGTGAGCAGGTAAGACTTCCTGACTTTCTCATTCCAGAGCTCTCATTTATTAAAGTGTGTATTACAGTTTCTAAGTGTGTGTGTAAGAGCCACCAGTACACACTCCAACACTGGTGTTTATCACACGTGTGTACACACAGCTGTACACTATACACAGTGAGAAATCCTCCACATTCTCTAAAAGGCTCTGTCCATGCACAGCCACACCCAATTACATAAAGAAACGCCCCCAAATCACCATATATGGTAAATAACTTCCTGTAAAGGGGGATTTCATGGCTGTGTGTGTACAGTCTCCTGTTGTAATTAGTAAACCTGTGATTATGGTTATCATTGTGTTCTCTACTGTGATGTTTGTAAATGTAATGTACTGCAGTGTGAGTGACATGACTGTGGAAGATGATTATTCAACTCATAGCTGGCTGAAGTGTAACTCAAGTGTAGAAAGAACCTGAGTGTGTCCTGGAGTGTGTGTGTGTGTGTGTGAAGAAAAAAAAAGTTTAGATTTTTTTTTTTTCCTTTACATTTTATCACGTTACATTTTAGACTATAAAAATAATACATAAACTATTTTTAATACCTAATCTTCTGGCTCCCATCAGAGTTTGTAATTGTTATAAAGACGCAGACAGTAGCACAACCCAGGAATATCCGATCATGATAATGATATGATATAGCATTATTTCCCATGATTGACGAGTAAAAGTTAACGGACGCACTGAAAACAAAAACAAAAACACACAATGAGCTTTTCCCTGCTTAAAAAAAAAAAAAAAAAAAAAAAAAAAAAGTAGAATAGACCAGCAAAGGTGATTACCAGCATGATCAACATAATGCATCCTTGTCATGCTGGCAATACCATCAAGTGTTACGTTTTGGCCTTGGTATACTGGTGATTTTTTTCAGCAGGGTTCAGTATTCAGGAAATGTAGATATTTGACTAAGGAGTGAATTTAATAACTAAAGAACATGAAATGCCTTCTTACCGTGTCTACGTGACCCTTATGTCCGACGGTCAAACAGAGAATGAAGAGAGTAAAAAAAATAGTGTGAGAGGAAGGATGTGGTTAGTGTTGCACTTGCACTATAAGGAGAGAGATTTCCGGGTCATTTTGTACCTCATTTCTTTGAAATGTGTGATGAGCTTGTGCATTTAATACCTCCTGTATTTTAGATAAAAAGAAATTATTTTATACCACGTGGTTTTATGAACAGAATGAAGCCTAAAAACGTTAATGCCATTTTCAAGCATGTGTTAGTAAGCTGAGAGTGCTAATATGCATTATGCATTGTGTACAAGGTTTTTTTTCCCCCTACACATCAGACCAAAGTGTGAAAAGATTATCTCTCTGCCTCATCATGTGTGATTACGTGCTGATTATGTGTAACTATCTCTAAAGGCCAATTTGTACATCTGTATCAAATCTACACCACAGTCTGATGTGCATATGACACATCGCAGTGATGCAGACCACTTGCAAGCATCACATTTCCTGCTTTGCGGATCTTGCTGCTAATAAATCGGAAATATGCAGTCCCAATATTGCATTAAAATAAATATATAAAGTGCGAGGCTCTTTACATTTGACGCTTTCACTTACAAATCCATCAGTCAGCTGAAATCACAGGGAAGATTTTGTAATAACCAACATTCTCTTGTTGTGCAACAATATGTTGCAATACATAAAACCATTTTGGCTTTTACAGATGCTGGACATTGAAATTCATTTGAGCCACTTGTATTCATCCTTAGATTTCCAAAAAAAGGTTGGGGAGGATTCAGACACTGACCTACCTCATCACATAAAGCGAATTATCTAGATGACATAAGCAGGCAGGGAGGTGGTGGAGGTAATCACAGAATAACCAAAATGATGAGAACAACTAGGCAAAAAAAATGTGTTCAGGCATGAAAACAACATCAAACACGAGACAAAGAAACTAACAGAAACTGGCAGGAAAATCAAGGTAACATAGGAAACAGGTACCGGCACACACCTACAGGTGCACCTGCAGGCCACCCACATCATCTTTGAAGCCAGAAGGCAGCAGTAACATCATCATCATCATCATCCTCAAGGCTGTACGGTGTAAAGAGCGCTGATCTGTGTCTATTCGGATCCCTGCAGTAGACCTGTCGACTTTGTCGAGCTCTGTAACTCTGTCCAGATCTTACAGGTGAGGGATCATTCTCCTTAAACCAGGTGTAGATCTCAACAGGTGGGTTAGCATCACTGCTGCAGGTCAGAAACACTAAACTGCCCTCCAGTATCTCACCAGAGGAGCTGATGGACACTGAGATATTCTTTGGAGGATCTAAGATGGGTAGGAAAGTGAGACGTTAAAGTAAATCTATCTATGATAGTTTTATATGTTATTTACTGTGAGGAGATCTTCAGAATTAGACCTTCTTTGGATGATCTAATTCAATCAAACAGTTCATGGTTTTAATCAATGTTTTTTTGCTTTCATCAAACATTTTTAGGTTTTTCAGCATTAAGATATTTCCAGCACTTCTCACCAGTTTTGAATGAGACCAGTACTTTCCCTCCATTCCTGTAAAAATGAAGTAATTTTTTTTATTTATTTATACAGTATGTAAGAAGAAGGTAAATAAAGCTCACATCTGACTGTGAGGGTTTGAGCAGGGGATTGGAGATGTTCATATCCTCTTACAGCTCAGCTATTACTGCCTGCATCCTCACTGCTGACCGGCTGCAGGTGGACTTCATGGCTCTCGCTGGTCTTTGTGGGTAAACTTGCTCGAACTTGCCAACCAACTGAGGCCATTTTGTGTGGAGTTTTTCATGTTCTCCTTGGGCCTGCATGGGTATCTTCTTGGTGCTTCGATTTCTGCCCACAGCCCAAAGACAGATGTAAATTAGGTCAATTGCCTACTCTAAGTTGCCTTTAGGTGTGAATGCAAGTGTGAATGGTTAACTGTCTCTGTGTTAACCCTGCAGTAAATTGGTAACCTGCCAAAGAGGTACCCCACCTCTCACCCAAAGTCAGCTGGGATTAGCTCCAGCTTTCCCACAACCCTAACAGATAAGCAGTATGGATAATGGACAAATGTCTGGACAAATAAATAAAGTGTAGGCCCTGATTTACTGGTGACAATAGTTGATAGCCTCAATTTTCTGCCATGTCCAGGTAGCACAGTCAGTGTTTCTTTAACTTTGGAACATGCAAGCATACCTCAAGGTCCACCAAGGCTCAGTTTCAGAAAAGGTCTTGGAAGATTGTACGGTGGCTGTCACAGTTGCCTGACTTGAACCCCAGAAAAAAATTCTGGTGGGATTTAAAGGAGGTGGTCGCAGCACACAAACCCAAGAACAGTAGTAGTGAGCTGGAGGCCATTGCCCATGAGGAATGGGCTAAGAATCCTCTGGAACACTGCCAGAAGCTGGTTTCATGGCTGTTATGTGCTATCCATGGCCTCTAGATGGCAACCTACCTTAATTCATGCCTTCTGCTGGCTATGTAATGGGTGTGGGAGGAAGAAGAAGGTGTGGAAAAAGTTGAGGATGTGATTATTGGCTGTCAGGGCGGCAGGTGTGGTTTCTGATGTTTCTGTTGTTACCTACTGGTTGAGATCACTTCCTGGAATGGCTGTGCAGACTGCTTCTATTATTTTACGCAGCAGACTGTGGATCTTATAACAAGTGGAAGCAGACATTCCTGCAGGTGGGGTATTTCCGAGACCGCTTTGCTGAAAGGTGAAGGGGCAACACTTTCTATTAACGGCTGAGCTAAGTCTCTTTTCATCTTGTAAATACTTAGATGGGCTCTTTATGGTCTCTTCTTTTTGTGTATGTAGTTTGGTTCTGGTGCTTAAAAGTGAGTGGTGGTGTCAGTGTGTAAGTTAACAAGTTTACAAGATGCGCACTACATTTGTCTGGTGTTCCCCTGCCAGGGGATATATAAGTCCTATATTTTGGGTTCAAAGTATGTTTTTAATTAATGTTCTCCTTCTAAATGGTTTCTTCGCATCTGCTATAGTCGGAGGTGGACTGGGGCAAAAAATTTGGCCCTGGCATTTTGGTCCAGATTGAGTAGTTCGAGAGGCCAGACTGAAATGGTTTGGACATGTACAGAGGACTGATAGTGAATATATCAGTAGAAGGCTCCTGAGGTTGGAACCACCAGGCAGGAGACCTAGAGGAAGACCAAAGAGGAGATTTATGGATGGAGTGAAAGAGGACATGAAGTTAGTTGGTGTGAGAAAAGAGGATGCAGAGAATAGAGTTAGATGGGGATGGATTATTCGCTGTGGTGAATAAAATACAATAAAATTGTAGACTCCACAGTCAAACAAGCTATGGCTCCGGTAGCATGAATGTAAACACATGAGAACTTGGGCAAGATCACTGTGAATTACTGTACAATGAGTGCTGTTGATGCATACTGTGTAACACACCACCTCAATACAGCGCCACCAGATCAGTTTAATAGAAAGCGGAGTTTCAGTCATTTTGATGGTATTTAAAATGACACCTTTGGGTTTTCTACATACCAGGGTATTGCGTAATCTCATCATACCACCCAAGCCTATGAACTAGCTGTTCTGATCTCCTTATGGTAGGCTAAGATTAGGCTACATCTTGGTAGCCAACTACAACCAGAACAAGCCAAGCAGACAGAGCTGTAGATCAGAGGTGTAGAATTCTCACCACATGTCAGTAACTTTGGCACGTTTAGCAGCATCTGCCTGAAGTGCCAGTTTCTTTTTCTGGCATAATTACTCCACACCTACCTCACCCACTTCCTCCATCTTTCACTCTCTTGCACTACGGTTTGTTTGGTGAGACAAACACTGCACGTAGCTACAGAACCCAAAGGGGCAGGTGTTTGAAGATGTGACTGGGCCAACCCAGGGTCAATAACAAAAAAAAAAACAAAAAACAAATAATCGGCCACCAATTTGCATATACATATACAACATTTACACATCCATCACCACAGAGAGATCATGTAGGGGGGAGCACTGAAAGGAGTTACCAGGTGTTGTAGTCCACATGACCAACCAAGTAACATAAATACAGTAACAGTCTTTCTGTATTTCTTAAAGGAACTAAACTACTCTTATCTGCATCCATATCTTGTATATAAACCGCTCAGTGTCCACTGCCTTGCTTCTATGTAAAGGAGTCAAACGTATGCCTACACCTCTCATTATCAGAAATGAAATGCTGACCTATTTGTTTTACATGAATATCAATATTGTCCAGTCTGTCTTGATGGACACGCCATACAGCACTGTTGTTCAATCTTTCTTGTATCTTTATAGTTCTTTAAGTCACCCGAGGGCCCTGAAACTTCTCGCAGCCTTAGTTAATGACGCTGGGATGACTGAAAGGAGACTGACAAGGGTTTCAACTTGATCATATAGGCCTCTCACCTTAACTGCTATTCCGGTCATGATATTTGCAACTTCAGCAGTTGATTTGAAAGTGTGCTTGGGCTTGAACATGGCTAGCTGGGCATTTAAACTCGCCCTGTTCAGCTCTGGGTACTGGTGAACAACTGATTCATTACTTTTGAAGGTAATGATTCAAGCAATGAACTAATGCCTAAATGTTTTGGGGGAAGAACTATTCAACATGTAAAACAGGCATAGGCATATATATATATATATATATATGCGCACTTATGGATATGTTTATTGATTTAATAAGTCTTTAAGTGGACATTATGTATTGTAAAGCAACTTTGCGACAATGTTCTGTTGTTAAAAGCACTATACAAATAAAATAAAATTGAATCAAATTAAAACACATTTTGACTGACCTGACATTAGCTATTTATAATGTAAAAAATACCCAAGAAAAAGCAAAATGTAGCAAAGCACCAAAGGGACTAAGGAAGCCTATTACCATTACTGTGCATTTAGCAAGCACTTTTCTTCATGTGTCTTACCCTGTGGTTTAGTAAAATAGCTCCTAATACCCACCTTTCTTTTTTTTGGCTTCTTTGGGTTTTTTTTGTGTTTTTGGGTTTTTTTTCTCATTTTATTTTGTTTTTACATCTTATAAGCAGGGCCGGATTATCCATATGGGGGGGTGGCGGGCTGTCACCACATGACACAAGCATTAAAAATATTTTTCCTGAATCGCAATGTTTTGGCCTGCCCCCGGTGTGTGGAAAACTTGCCTTATATGAAACTGGTCCCGGGTACAAAAAAGGTTGGGGCACCTGTGAGGTATAGTGCCCAGGGGCACCACATTGTCTTAATACGGGCCTGCTTATAAGTTTAAATATTTGTCCTCTAATCGTGCTATCCTCTAATCTTCTGGCTCCTGTCAGAATTTGTAATTGTTATAAAAAATACAAACAATAGCACAATATGGGTTGTGTTGAATATTGTGCTTTAATGTAGATATTAGTCTAATAAGTGAATTTAGGACCTAAAGAACATCAAATGCTTTCTTCCCATGTCTACTCGACCCTCGTGTCCAACGGTCAAACGGAGAATAAATACGTGTGAAAGGAAGTATCTGTGGTTTAAGGTCTGTTTCTGATGTTTTGTGCAAGCACTTGGCATTCAAGTAGAGAAAATTTGGGTCATTTTTGTATAGTGTTCCATGCTTATTATTTTTTACCTCCTGTGTTTTTATCCAAAAGCAAATTAATTGCAACAGTGTTGTATGAAATGAATTGAACATTAATGCTACATTCAAACATGTTAATAACCGGATTGTATACACGTGGCATTAGAATTAACACTGTGTATGCTCTGTGTACAGTCAGGGTGTTTTTTTTCTTTTTTTCTTTTTTTTTTTTCTTTCTTTCTTTCTCGTCACGTCAAACTACGTGTGGAAGATGATCTCACTGTTTAATCAACTGAGGAAGTGAAACGCACTGCATGATCAGCATCACCCCCTCACCAAACACACCCAGTACACAATGTCTACATCTGTCAGTTTAACTTTAACTAAAGAGCTATGGGAGTGATGTATAATATGGATATTGTAATGTGTTCTTGTTCTTTTTAACATTTATTTGAACAGTGAGTGAATTGTGCTGTAGTGCAGTACTGATGCTCTGCCACACGGGGCAGTCATGAGCTGCTACTTTTCTAATGTCCCCCTGTATCACCTACATCACACAGGTGAGTGTGTTTCGTGTAGGTTTTTCAATACGAACACCCTCAATATCAAAAGTAAAACCAGTGCTGTTACAGAGAAGTAGAAATAACCATCGATGATGCATAATTTACCTAATATGAAGAATAAAGTGTATTTGTCAAGGAACCCTGTTTTAGACCGTGCAAGTTCAGGTTATTCTTAGAAGTTTATCAAAAGAATATATTCGAGGTGTGATCCTTATGATTATCACAATATGAGAATTCCGCAGGGTGGTGTGGTGGTCAGCACTGTCGCCTCACAGCAAGAAGGTCCTGGGTTGGATCCCCGGGGTCGACCTGGGCGCCTTTCTGTGTGGAGTTTGCATGTTCTCACCGTGTCCGTGTGGGTTTCGTCTGGGTCCTCTGGTTTCCTCACACAGTCCAAAGACATGCACCAAGGGGATTAGGCTAATTGGTTACTCTAAATTGGCTGTAGGTGTGAATGGTTGTCTGTCTCTGTGTGTCACCATGCAGTGGATTGGCAACCTGCCCAGGGTGTAACCCCGCGTCTCTCCTGAAGTCAGCTGGGATTGGCTCCAGCTTCCTCCCACGACCCTGACCAGGATTAAGCAGCAGAAAATGAAAAAAATAATAATAACCAGGATATCAAGCATAACTGATATGAGAGCCACTCTGTGAGCATTAAGGATGAATGAGTTGGTGAGAGAATGTTGCATAAATGTCAGGAATATATATATATATATATATATATGTGTGTGTGTGTGTGTATGTATATGAGGGAGAGATCGAGAAATTAGATTCCCTGGTCCTGGTATAAGCCCAGTAGACAGAATAAAAAAAAAATAAAATAAGATAAACATAAAATAAAATAAGATAATTAAATAATAAGTATAAATATAGAAAAAAATAAATAAAAAAAAACAGTAGTGTACGGAGTCAAGTGACGTCGAGAATTAAAATAATATATACAGGAACTATATTTTATAAAAGATGGCAGTCAAATTATTGTTCATTCCTTTAGCAGAAGTATTTTTATTTACTCAGAGTAGATTATTTTGGGAGGTAACAGTACTTTTTGCTTGTGTATATGATATTTCAGTACTGTTTCCATTGTAAAACCCCACAGCAGCAGGACACAGGACAATAAGAGACGCACTTCCTCCTGTCCACCCTCAGGGGTCACTATCACACACTGATGAAATGAATTGAACAATGACCTTTTGATGATACAGATGGAAGGAAAGTGGCATTCTGCCATCATCAGTTCATGCATTTTTCAGGAAAAGAAACTGTAAGCGTTTTTGACACTTTAAGTAAAGTAAAATAAAATATTCAGATTAAATATGCAGTTTCAAATATGCAGATTAACCTTTATGCTCAATACAAAATGTAATTATAACCCTGTTTAAATACACTCCTGGACTGGCTTTACTCTTTCCTATTTGTGTGTGTACGTGAGATCACATATACACGTAGACCAGAATACTTTAGAAAATTGCCATGACATCAGATTTATATCTGTTCGCTTCAAATCCCAGTAGTGCCATGAGTAGATGGCATACACATCTCCATGTTTTATGTTTACTGGGAGTGAAACAAATTGAAACGTGTTGTATATGAGCAAAAATGAAGTAAACAACTTCAAGTCAGAATTCATCCACATGTCAGGAAGTTTTTTTTCCCTCAGTCCATGAGTTAGTGAGGAGCTCTTGCTATTCGTCATCTGCTTCAGGAATCAATTTATTCGATGTGTTCCTCAAAGTCTGTAAGAAAGACACACACTCAGAAATGTAGTGAGAAACATATGAGTCTTTGCACGTTCATATTTATATACATGTAATCACATAAGATCAGCATTATCCAGAGGATTTACTTCACGTTTACTTACTTACATAATTATGCTCTTACTGTGTGTCTCAGTCAGGGTTTGACAAAATGCAGCGTAAATGGATACAAACTGAGTACGTGGTGTTATTTCTGCATTGCTGACTACGAGGAAATTTAGGGCCAGTATGTTCCAGTATGAAGAAAAATTGGCTTTTCAGTTTCCTACCTCTCTTTATTCTGAGAGATTAAGATATCTTTGCTTGCTGTGCACAATGGGCAGATTAAATAAATCATTTTACTTGTCAGCAAGTCTTGCACAAGCTTCTGCATAAAAATATTCTCTGTAAGCAAACTCAAATCAGTATCTCCCCTGACGTAGTCATGGTATTACTCTGGTCTGGAGCCTCTTTCCAATAAAGAATTGACTCATTTGCTTGAGCTTGGTGTCTCTAATTTTTTTTACAGGTGGATTTCCAGAACACGAAACATCAAAAATGTGTATTCAAGCAGAACGTTTTACTAATATTTATTTGCATCAGTCAGCAAACACTGATTCACTTATAATAATATTTAGGATTAGGAAATACATATATTATAAGTATAGCCATAGATGGTGATGACAGGCCCTCATACCTCTAATGTTATCACCATATTAACACAACACAGCAAATAAGAGTTCTTCTCTAAGCTAAGAAGGGTAAAAGAGCCACTCTGTCTTTTGCCACTTGGTAGCGCTATATAATAGTCGTTCTGGGCATGTGGATATCATGATGACCATCATAACCAATACGGTCTAGTATCAATATAGCCAAGATGGGTGAAAAAACCACTCTCTGTTGCCAGATTGTAAAGCTATACCAGGGAGATATTCTGGGCATGTTGCAAGCCAAGGCACGAGCAATGATGATATCCTCAAAGCTATGGGTGGGCAATGACATCATAACTGATGGCAGGAGGGACACTGATGAGATCAGTCTCAAAGCCAGGTGATGGAACAACAAAATCACCCTTAAAGGCAGGAGCTGGAGAAAGCTCAAAAAAGGCTGCCCAGTCAGCCTCTGAAAGAAGCTCATGATGGAGGCTGCCCAGTCTGCCTCTGAAAGGAGCTCTTGGATGGAGGCTGCCCAGTCTGCCTCTGAAAGGAGCTCTTGGATGGAGGCTGCCCAGTCTGCCTCTGTAAGGAGCTCTTGGATGGAGGCTGCGCAGTCAGCCTCTGAAAGAAGCTCTTGGATGGAGGCTGCCCAGTCTGCCTCTG
>JAQMCW010151681.1:0-12603 GCA_030068335.1 Chrysichthys cranchii | reverse complement strand
AGGGTTGCCAGAGTTCGTAGAAACACGCGGGTTGCCAGAGTTCACGATACCGGGCGGATTGCCGGTATTCCTGACAGTTGATGTAAATGGCGACTCCTCTCCACATAGTAATGTACAGTTTGGTGTTCCAAAAGGTTCTCTGTTAGGCCCACTGCTTTCATTTTTATATATGCTCCCCCTGGGTAACATTATTCATAAGCATGGTATTAGCTTTCACTGCTATACTGATGACACACAACTGTATGTTTCAGCAAAACCAGATGAGAGACACCAGCTTAATAAAATTAAGGATTGTGTAAAGAACATTAGAGAATGGATGCTTACTAATTTCCTGCTACTTAATTCTGATAAGACAGAAGTACTTGCACTAGGACTGCATTCACCTAGAAGCAAGTTTTCTGATTACACAGTAAGTCTGGATGGTCTTTATTCAAGGTGATGCTTGAAACTGGGATAAGTGGGGCTGGCTGGCTGCTATCTGAGGTTTGTACCTCATTTTTTGGATGGCAACAGCCCATTGACTGACCTCACTAAACTGGAAGCACCAGATCTGGTCCAATGGGTGGAGCTGTGTGAGCAGGCCTTTGCCCAGTTAAAGGTGATTTTTAAGGGTCTGAGTTGCACTCACTTGACTTTTTGGCTTTTTAGCTGCAGACTGGATGTCTCGCCAGCCTTAGAGGGGTGGTGAAGGTATGCGGCAGTGGAGACATGGTTGAGCATCAGTGGAAAATGGGTTGAACTGGCAGGTAACACATGATGATTATCACCTGTGTCCAGTTACAGCCAGGCTACTTATCTGTATCTTTTTTGATGCTGTGATCAGGTTATACATAATCAGCCCTATTTTGAATCGATTTTGACCAAGCATTTCCAGCTTCAGGCCTCAACGGCAACTCTAGCATGTCAGAATTTGTCAAAATTGTCAAACCTAGGTATATAAATCCTATGACATATTCCTTGACATTCCTTCTGTAGCCATGCTTGACAATTTCTTAATCCTCCTTCCCATAAACATTCAAGGACATGGACAATGAGTGGCTATTGTCAGAAGTGTAATGTTGCCTGTCTCTCAACCGAGACATGGGAAGAATATATGGCACTAAATTGACATGGTAACCTTCACGAAAAACAAAAACATCATGTAGTCTAATCCTGATATAAGAGGTTTTTATGGTAAAATAACTAATAAATTGATGCAGAAGCACATGAATGCTCTTAATTTATTTTATTGATTTAAAGGGGACCTGCTGTGAATTTTTTTGTTTTGTTTTTAATATAAGGTATGTTGATGTGCTACAAAGTTGAATTTGTTCTTATTTTTGTAGTCCTACTGCTAGATGAGGGTACAGTAAGAATTCATGACAGAGAATTCCTGCAACAAATAAGAAATGAATTCCACAAACAGACTTTTATTTTTTTGATTGTACTTTTCTACAACTGTAGCCATCTTAGCATCCCTGACCTACACTGGACAGTGCAATCAAAGTGGAAAGACAAGGCCTGGATGATAAGCTAAAGGGTTGGGCACCAATTCTTCTCTTAGAGCAGCTCTGCTACTGCCAGTGCCATCTTAGCATCCCAGAACCATGCTGAACAGTGCAATCAAACCAGCGTGTGGCGGAGCAACTGCAGGGACCAGTGTTCCCTCTAATTTTTTTCCTGACTGAGCAAATTGAAATGTGTCTGAGCGGCAAGTTTCTGCACTATGAGCGTTGGGATGTTGCGGGGCGGGTTGGGGGTGTCAGCGTTAGAATGTCGGGGGGGCTGCGCGGTCTGACAAATCATGTGCGCAGCAGGTCCGAGAGGCCTGCGCGATTGCGCACACACACAGCTTAGAGGGAACATTGGCAGGGACTTTTTTTTTTTTTTTTTTTAAACAAAAGGATGGCCGAATGAAGCTATACTAGACTGAGTTATTCATCTATAAACTCATTCCATACACTATAGCAATATTACTTTTTGTTCCTGAAATTTTCAGAGATGTAATTTTTTATGGTTTGTGGCTTGTACATGTTGACACAATATTTCTTGTGATGAAAAATTAATAGTAAAAAGTCACCTTAACTGTTGATGATGTCATGGGCCTTGTAGGTGCATGAGTGCATGAGTTGCAGTCCCTGTTGTCTTTTTCTCTCCACTCTGGATGTCTATCTCAGAGACTGTGATCTGTGAGCACATTTAGTCTGTGATATCACTATGGGACTTTTTTGTGAAGAGAGAAGTAAAGTGTGACAGTCTGCATAATAAATTTGCCGTTTGTCACATCTGAAACTGCCTGCACATTGGAAACCATTACCCAGCAGTCACAGTGGCCTGCAAATATAAGACTACAAATCCCAGCCCCACACAATTCACAGATAACAATCACCTCATTACTAAGTTCCTGCACTTGTTCACAATCATTGCCACATTATTATGTCAGTTTCTCACTTATGTTTTAAAGTGTTTTTGTTACCTGACTTTATGATGCCGTATGATCTTATTTGCTTTTATGGTTTAGACCCATGTTTTATATTCTGGCTTTTGAATGATTTCATATCTTTGACAGTCTGTTTCTGGCTCACCTGATCCTAGCCTGTTTTGATCCTATCCTTAATTTTGTCTGCATTCCTGACAGATAACTTCACCATCTACCTGGAGGTAGCAGGAGATGAAAGCAGACAAGCTGCCATGGCTGCTCAGGGTCTTCTCCTAGAAGACCACTGTCTGGAATTGTTGGACAAACACCACGACCAGTTTCCCAACACTGTGGCACAAGCCATCCTCTCATGCCCTGCTCCAGTGATGACTTTGCATGCTATCATTCCTGGACCTGACAAGTTTATTGGGAAAAGCCCTCTGAGTGCTAAGGCTTTCTACTACAGTGTTCATTGCAGTTTCCAAGTCAGGTGGGACTACAGATAAACACAAAGTCACCTAGTTTCTGAACTTACTTGTAAAAGTGCTTAAATGAGCCACAACAGTGTGGGAGAAAGGAGGCAGATCCACAACATCCAATGACCAATACACTGAACTGTTCAATTGAGTCTTTGATCATAAACATGAAGGAGAAGAAGTTGGAGAGCAACTTCTGAAGTTTCAACAAGGTAAGAGAAGTGTTGCTGGATATTCACTTGAGTTCTGCACTCTTGGAGTGGACAGTGGCTGGAATCAACCAGCCCTTAAAGGCCTCAGTTCCAAGGTTCTCACAGAGCTGGCATGTTGGGATAATCAGGTTTCTCTCTACAAACTCATTGATCTGTAAATCTGTCTTAATAACTTGCTGCATTACTGACCCTGTCTGCACCAACCTCCAGCTTGCTGAACATCACAGAATCTCATAAGCCTATGTAATGGTCATATGCCAGGCTGAGCTTCTCTGAGCAATGGTGTACAGACCTGCTGTGCTTCTATTGGGGTTAATCCGAGCATGAAGTGTCATACTGCTCTTCTTAGCACAGAAGCTCCACCATCATGTCTTTCCTCAGTATGTTAAAATCACGTTCTCACCAATCAATCAGACTTGATGTGCGGATAAAGCTCTCAGAGTCTGCATTTGTTGTCTCAGCTCTGATTGATTGGGAACGTCTTCAACAGTGACACCATGCAAATGCTTCCGATTTGCATGCAGCCACTTTAGCATCCCCTGAGAATCAGAACCATTGGTGGCAGTTTTATAGAAAAAACTATTATTAACATATGTACCAATCCACTTACACTTCAAGTCAGCACCTTGCACTCTGAAACCATCTCACTTCTCGTCACAGTGACCACAAAACAATGTATCCTATGGTTTCCCATGGATTCAGTAGCATGATCCAGAGATCTGCATGCAGGACCATGACATCACCAAGTGGTTCAGAACATGTACATGTGTCTGCTCATCTCCAAGCTCAACGTCACCTACATCTCTGTAGAAAGTCCAAAGATTACAGTCTGCATTAAAATCCTAGAGGTGTATTGAGACTTCTCTGAGGTACTTAGCAAGATGAAAACTAGTGGGCTCCTGATGAGGTACCTCACCCAATCATTGTTGCATGTATTCCTTAACATTAACCAAGTAAAAAGACATGGGGGACTATGTTCTGGAATATATCCTATATCCATCCATCCATGTAAGCTACGCATGCAGGTTTCATCATCATAGAGAAGAAGGGAGGAAGTCTCTATCCTCGCATCAATTACCAAGGATTAAATCAGATCACACTGAAAGTTCCGTTGGCCCTTGAACAACTCTGATCAGCTAGAGCTTTTACCAAACTGGATTTATACAGGGCCTTTTATAGGTGGATGAGTGAAAGATTACTTTCCACACCACCTCTGGCCACTTCAAGTCCTTAATAATACCTTATAGACTTTCTTGTATTCCAGCCATGTTCCAGTGTCTAAACAATGATGTATTAATTGACATGATGAGTAAGTTTGTCATTGCCTACATGGACAATATAGCGATCTACTTACCCAACCTTGAAAGGCACGTTATGCATGTCAAGAAAGCCCTAAGCCAACTATTTGCATATCAGCTCTACATTAAAGCTGAGAAATGGGAATTTTATATTCCCTAAGCATCAAGCTGCCACAGAAACCCTTGAAAGGCTATGATAGAAAACTATGATATCAGCAACCAAGAGCTCCTAGCTGCAAAGTTGGCTTTGGAATAGTGGTGTTAGTGGATAGAGGGGGCCAGATTCCCTTTTGTTATATTCACAGATCACAAAAACTTTTAGTATCTCAAGACAGCCAAGAGTTAAATGCATTTCAAGCATGATGGGCCTTGTTGTTCACATGCTTTCAGTTCACCTTGTCAAACAGACCCAGAACCAAAAACACCCAGGCAGATTCTTTCTCTCTTTCTTCTACACATCTCCATGTCTCAGTGGCAGACTCTCTACCGGGGCTCTTCCTTCCCCCCCAGCTCCAACCAGGTAGCCAGCAAAACTGCAGTTACTCAAGTCAAAGTGTTGAGTTAATAGGTTAGCTGACATAAACCGACATTCATGTATCTTCATGCTCTGTTTGCACTCAATTCAAGGTGTCTCATTCTCTGCCCATGGGCATGCCATACTCATGCCATTACCCATGCTACAGTGACCATGGTCTCATCTAGCCATACATGTTACCAGCTCTACCATGCTTTTAATTTAACACAGTCATCATGGTTATTGACTGACTGACTGATTTTCAAAGTCTTGCAATATTTCAAAACACATTTAATAAGAGTTAATTATGAAAAAATCCATTAAGAAAAACAATAGTCATACATTAGTTGCATTTTTTAAACTTTATTCCACCAAATTACAAAGAACTATTTATAGTCAAAGTATCAAAGACAGTCATCATTTCTCCATCCATCCATCCATCATGCACTATACCAGTTATCTCTCAGGGTCCTTGGGAAGCTAGGGACAATCCCATCTGGCTTTGGGTGAGAGGTGGGGTACACCCTGGAAAGGTTGTCACTGCTAACAAAGAGATGAGCAACCATGTACACTCACTTTCACACCTATGGGTAATTTAGAGTCATTTATCCAGTTCAACTAATCTTCATGTTATTTGACTGTGGGAGGAAACCAGAGCACCTGGAAGAAACCCACACAAGCACAAGGTAACATGCAACCTCTGCACAGAAATGCCCCAGTGCTGCAAGATCTGAATCCTTGCTGTGAGGTGACAACACTAACCACTATCATCTTTCTGATTAATTTCAAATTCTTATGTCAATTTAATTAAAATGGCACTCTTTCTAAAAGGCATAATTTCAGTGAGATTATGCCTTTAAGAAAGAGTGCCATTTTAACTTCTGTTATTCAAGATCTCTTGGATGATTTTAACCCATTCAGCTTAATTTACTTACAGCATAATGTGGTGGAGATTCACCTGTATGAAATTAGGAGATACCAAGCGCAAGGAAACAAGTTAACATTTTAGAGGGAAGAATCTTCTTAAGAACCAAGAAACTTACAAAGTAACTTACTTTCTTTACTTACAGAGTATTTATACACAGATCACACAAGACGTGCTAATGGGATTACATTCCTTTAAGGGTGATGCTTTTCATCTTAAGGAGCAAGGGGTTTATTAATATATGGGAAAAGAGGAAGCAAAAACTAAGAAAAGGAAGCAAACCATTTCTCTTCTATGAAACACAATATTAAAGCAGAGATGTAATGTTTAGGACATTGGTTGTAAATCCTTTGATCATCAGGAAACTCAAAAAGCATTGTTCACTCAGTAAGGTTCACCTTAGACATACAAAATGCTTTGGTACCTTTTGCCAGAGGGCAGTAAGGTGCAGTGTTTGTGCAAGCAGGGCATAGGACATCCACAAGACTTGTGACCTTGCAGAGCAAGGTGTAAGGGTCTGAGGTGATATCAATTATTGTGCTACATTGCAAGATGATCTGCTGGAGACAGTACATGTGCTTGGGTTGCTATGAAAATCAGGCCTTCCTATGCATCCCTCATACAAACACTTCACGCTCCTGCCATCTGGCAAGAGGTACTGAAGGATTCAGGCCTACACTCAAGAGCATGCAACAGTTTCTTCCCCCAAGCCATCAGATTCCTGAACACTCCGGGCCTGGACTAACACACACACACACACACACACACACACACACACACACACACACACACACAGAGACAGTGAATACATTCCACTAATTCAGAATTTTTTGCATGCTGAAACATGTTTGCCAACAGTCTCCTGGTCATATACACCGACTCTGCTTCTGGTATAGATGCTGCTTTCTCGAATGTTCTGGCCTGCTGATGATGAAGACAATGAATATCTAGCTGAAATAAACCAACAGATTCCTGTTTACTTGTAGCAGAGAAACTGATCAGTGGGGTTCTTCCAAATTTAAATGATCTGCTTATATATCACTTTCAAATCACGAGCCAATATTTTATTCACAACAGAACCTAGATAAATGTTTAAACTGAGATATTTTACAATTTTATGCACAAAATGAGCTCATTTCAAATTTGATACTACAGGTCTCAAAATAGTTGGGACAGGGGCATGTTTACCATGATGTAGCATCGCCTCTTCTTTTCAAAACAGTTTGAAGGACATCTGGGCATCGAGGTTATGAGTTTCTGAAGTTGGTGTTGGAATTTGGTCCCATTCTTGCATAGGTCTCCAGCTGCTGAAGAGTTTGTGGTCGCCTTTGACGTGTTTTTCATTTAATGATGCGCCAAATGTTCTCTATAGGTGAAAGATCGGGACTGCAGCCAATTCATCACCCGGACTGTTGTAATGGCTGCAGTGTGTGGTTTTGCATTGTCCTGCTGAAATACACAAGGCCTTCCCTGAAATAGTCTGGATGGGAGCACACATCACTCTAAAACCTTTATATACCTTTCAGCATCCATAATTTCTTCCAAAAAATGCAAGCTGCCCATACCATATGCACTTATGCCCCCCATACCATCAGAGATTCTGGCTTCTGAATCGAGCACTGATAACATGCTGGAAGGCCTCCCTCCTCTTTAGCCCGGAGGACATCCACAAGAATGTCAAATTTGGACTCGTCAGACCATAGAACACTTTCCCACTTTGAAACAGTCCATTTCAAATGAGTCTTGGCCCGCAGGACACGACGGTGCTCCTGGAACATGCTCAAATATGGCTTCCTTTTGGCATGATGCAACTTTAATTGGCATGGCACAGCTGATTGCATTTACTGACTGGTTTCTGGAAGTATTCCTGGGCCCATTTATTAATGTCATTGACACAATCATGCCAATGAGTGACAGTGTCGTCTGAGGGCCCGAAGACCATGAGCATCCAATAAAGGACTTTGGCTATGTCCCTTAAGCACAGATATCTCCAGTTTCTCTGACTCAAGATGTTCTGCATCATAGAGGATGAGATTCACAAAGCCGTTGCAATTTGAAGTTGAGGAACATTGTTTTCAAAAGCATTCCATAGTCGTTTTACACGCTCACAGATTGGAGAAAGTCTGCCTCTCTAAGACATCCCTTTTATTGCTAATCATGTTACAGACCTGAGATCAGTTAACTTAGTTACTAGATGTTCTCCCAGCTGAATCTTTTGAAACTTTTGTTTTTTTTTTCAACCATTTGTTGCCCCCATGCCAACTTTAGGACCTGTAGCAAGCATCAAATTTGAAATGTACTCATTTAGTGGATGAAGGTGTACAATTTCCCAGTTTGAACATTTGTTATCCATGTTCTGTTGTGAATAAAATATTGGCTCATGTAATTTGAAAGTCTTTTAGTCTTCATTTTATACAACTTTAGATAACACCCCAACTTTTATGGAATTCAGGTTGCATCACCACAACATTGTCCCACTGATTATGACACCATCCAGAAATAAAGCTTCCCCTGTCTGTGTCGGTTGCATACCTCATTTTAATGCCCTGCTTCACTTCGTACCTTGAAATATTAAAAGAATTCCTTATATTCAGCACAACTTCAGCCTTTTCAGGTACACTTCATATCTCAATAAGAAGGCCCTGAATAAAAGTTAGGGGGAGGACTCAGACTAAGGCTAGATTACATTGTCAAAAGATGAGAAACATGTGAAATGTGCCAAGTAAAACAAAACTCCTGTTTTGGTATCCATTTGTATTGTAATTCATAACTCACACCATGTTAAATATCAGTGGGCTCAGGAAGATGTTGTAAAACTGGCACACTCAGGGGTTGGGGGAGCCGTTGTAGAACTGGCGGGCTCGGGGGTAGGGGGAGCCGTTGTAGAACTGGGCGGCTCAGGGGTAGTTGGAGCTGTTGTAGAACTGGGCGGCTCAGGGGTAGTTGGAGCTGTTGTAGAACTGGGCGGCTCAGGGGTAGGGGGAGCCGTTGTAGAACTGGTGGGCTCGGGGGTACGGGGAGGCAGATCAGTGGGAAATATGAAGTCCTTGTTAGGTGTTGAGAGAAGCACATCAGCATTCCAAAGAACTGCAAAAAGAGCAGTATTAATTTACATTCCAGCCATTATCAGATATGGTATGCTTGTACTTTTCACTCATAAGTTCTCAAATTAAACATTAAAATCAGTCATGTGGTAACTGATGATGGTGAATGGTCTGCCTTTCAGAAAGAGAATGCATCTCTGAGAAGACATGGCATTCTTCATAACTAATATTAGCTTTAAAAACCATCATCCAAATGTTACTAAAATTAAAATGTTAGTCATTTTATTGGAGTCCTCCTGGTAACACATTCATGAACTGCAAGGCAATTGATCAGATCATCTGAGAGTCATGAGGCATTTTTTCCAACACCGACAGCTTCCTAAGTCCATATGTGTACTTACCGCACAAAGAAAGCAAAGGGAACAAATAAGCGTGACAGAACATATCTCCACTTATTTCACCACACAGCTTCCACAAATCTGAAACTCCAACAATTGTGAAATAAAAAGCATTGAAAGAGTGACTACTTGAAGCTGGTGTTATAAAGGCTGAGATGAAGTCACATGACATCCAAACTACACCCAGGAATCTAATTGGGGGGGGTTGATGGGAGTCTGACTCCACTATTTAGAACTTGGACTCCCCCAAAAGAGCTAAAAACAACAATTTGGATGTCAAAACATCTATATATCCTTTTTACTTGTAATTGTAAATATTACAATATATTTCCAACATTCATGCCTAAGGTAAGAATCTTGTAATACGATTTCAGACACCCCTAAAATGGACCAAACCATTTCTTAAGCTTGGGGGCTTCCAATCTGATTAAGGTCAATGCGCGTGCTTGGCATAAACCAATGGGGACGCCTGTAGGTTAATTAGCTATGCAGCTTATTGAATACACTTTATTTTCTTGCCTTTAGACTGACTGAGTTAAATAGTGACAAGTGTTTTTGGATGAATTCTAACTTTTGCCTCCTATTAACCTATTAACTTAATAGTAGAGTTGTCTTGAAATTTTCAGGAAACATACTTGTGTTCTCTCAAAGATTATATCACAAAAAATGACCATTGCATGCTTGTTTGGGGAGATTAATTTATTAAAATTATTAACAGATGTTCTGAAAGTTGAATAGCAGTGCTTGACGTTTTCATGATATTTATGGTAGGAATCTTTAGAAAGTATCAGTTATTGTTACTTAAATTTATATACATCTAAAACAACAGGTCGGATTGGTAATTAACTTTAATTTTAGATTTATGACTTAATTATTTTGCCGCTTTGATGACGCAGATTATTGCTGTCGCTGATTTCTGAGCTGATATTTTTGGGTGTAAAATTATTGTGAATTTCTGTGAATATGGGGCCTGACACACGAACTGGCTCGGGTCACCATTTTCTTGATTGATAGATCTGAATGAAGTTTTTTGATAGCATATTTTTTCAGAATAAATTATAAAAGACAACCTACTACTCAATGGTTTGAAAATTTGGAACTCCACATGTTGTATATATGAACTGGCTCAGGTCACCATTTTCTTGATTGATAGATCTTAATTTATTTTTATTTTTAAATAATTACCAAAACTCTTTTAATTACTGGTATTTAAAATATACTTAGATTTTTAAAAACAAATTCTCTTATCCTTTGTCTCAGACTGATTACTTTGATATTTGGCATATTTCTTCTGAATAAATTAAGACAAACTACTACTCAGTGGTTTGAAAACTTCAAACTCTGTGTTGTACACCGCAGCTGCACAATGCTTTCCAGCAAGTGCATGGAGACGTTACAAACATGTGCCCCCTTTGTTTTCACTCCGAAATTAAGGAGTTTTAATGCTTAACTACTTTTTTGATTTCAGACAAGATTTCACTCACAGAGTCAACGGGAGCAAGATGAGAGTTGATATCTGGCACTTTTTGGTGCTAAAAAGTGTTAGTCATAACTTTGAAGAATTAGGACTTGGAGATGATAATGCAGCCTGTATTTTCAGTGGCTGTCATGGAGGTTTAATACTGAGCAGGATCATATGGGTGATGGTGAGTTGTATTAAGGAAGCATAGGAAGGTCAGAATAAAGTCAGCAGGCAAAACAAAGTAGCAAAAAGGTGAGTTAGAAATAAGACTGCACTTAAGATGCAGGCAGTCATTGTTGCCTTATTGGTGTGTTAATTGCGTTAAACCTTTCAGTGCCAGTTTAGCATATGCATAAAAGACAGTGCTATGACTGTTAATGCTTACATCACCACACCATAGTAAAGTCAGCACAATTAACAGACATGGCATATGCAATATTTGCCAAAATGGCATGTAGTAAGCCCTCACTAGAGCAAGTACTCCATTTATTACAGCACACTTTCTTACTTAAATCAAGCCTGACCACGTCACATAAAACATAGCCGGCAACTACTGTCAAACATGGACCGCCTACCTCCATGTCCCATTAGCTACAACTCATTAGGAGTCATATTGCCTCTTATGTGAAATGGGGGATTGTATCAGGTTCTGCAGAACAGGTTGAGGTAACGTTGCAGCTGCAGAAGAAAAACAGCAGCAACTGAAGAGATGGGCTGGGCCGGAAATATCAAGGGAGCCACATTCCTTTAGAGAGCGTCAACTATCCTAGCAAACACTGGTCACTACTGTCAAGACAGCCACCTGAAGTCTCAATGAATTAAACATGCAAAGTCAGAGAAGAAAATTTCAGGGTCAAATGATCTTAGCACATGCCATAGTAAACGTAACCTGAAAGTATAAGCCATCAGTACATTAACGTCCCACTGACTAGGACAGCATCCAGAAATAAACCTTCCCCAGTCTGTCCCAATGACAGTCCATGTTGCACACCTCAATTTAATGCCCTGCTTCACTTCATACCATGAAACATTAAAAGCATTGGTGCTTACATTCAGCCTTTTCAGGTACCCTTCATGTCAGTAGAACGGCCCTGAATAAAGTTAGGGTGAGGAAGACCAAAAACATGTGAAGTGTGCCAAGTAAAGACAAACTGTTTTGGTATTCATATTTTAATTCAAACTTTCACACCACTATAAATATTGGTGGGCTTGCCGTTGTAGAACTGGCAGGCTCGGTAGAAGGGGGAGCCGTCAAATAGCAAGGGGACACCGTTTTAGAACTGGTGGGCTCAAGCGTTGGGGGAGACAGATCATTGAGAAATATGAAGTTCTTGATGGGTGTTGAGAGAAGCATGTCAGCATTCCAAAGAACTGTAAAAGAGCATTTAAATAAGCACACACACACACACACACACACACACACACACACACACACACACACACACACACACACACACACACCTAATCATTATCAGATATGGTATCCTTATACTTTCACACAAGTTCTCTCCTCAAATTAAACATTAAATCAGTCATGTCTTGACTGAGAACTGTCAATAGGCAGTCTTTCAGAAAGAGAATGCATCCTTGTCTTCACAACTAATATTAGCTTTAAAAACCATCACTCAAATGTTATTGAAACTAAATGTTAGCCATTTTATTGTAGGCCTCGTGGTAACACATTTGTGAACTGTGAGGCAATCGATCACATCATTTGAGAGTCACATAGCATTTTTTTCAACTCTGACAACTCCCTAACTCCATATGTGTACTTACCGCACAAAGAAAGCAAAGGGAACAAATACAGACGTGGACAAAATTGTTGGTACCCTTCTGTTAAAGAAAGAAAAACCCACAATGGTCACTGAAATAACTT
>JAQMCW010151627.1:0-12611 GCA_030068335.1 Chrysichthys cranchii | reverse complement strand
ATGCGTGCAAATCAAGACATATTTGTGGATCACCCTCTGTGCATTTACAAATATTTCTGGACAAATTTAACCCCATAGGATAAGAAACTGCACAATATCATGACGACCAGCAGAAGGCACCCGGGTGCACTGTGAATGAAGCTTCTTGTATTTGCAACCAAGGTGGTGCTTTTATTTGCTACGTTTCAAAAGAAATATCTCTACTTTTTACTCCCTAAGTAGCCTCATAAGGTGATATTTCAGCTTCATGGAGTCGACCGAATTTCATAACAAATATAAAGATACATCGAGAAGTGAAAATGAGACCTAATAAACATTACTGTAAACTTTCTGTGTCTACATGCACTTTATATTTATTAAGGCAGCTTGTATTGTGACAGCTAATGATTAGCATTCAGCTAGTTTGCATGATCAGGAATAAAGCCATTGTTAGGTAGACTTAGCTAACGTATTCCCACCTTGCTTGGTGAAAGGAGCACTAATTTACCTTCAAGCAATAAATCAATTGACCCTGCGATGGATTGGTGACCTGCCCAGGGTGTACCCCGCCTCTCACCCGAAGTTAGCTAGGATTGGCACCAGCTTCCCCCCGCGATCCTGAACAACATTAAGTGGCAGAAGATGAGTGAGCGGGTAATAAATCAATGTGTGAACTGAGGTGGATGTTTTTCTTTCGTGAATCTTTCTTGTACTTTTACGTTTATAGTCTAAATAACTATGAGTGTGTATACTTTTCTACTTTAACATGAGTGAAGAACCTGGAGTGATACTATACTATAGTATATACAAAAAAATTGCTTTTTACTTGAGTAGAGAAATTGGGTATTTTTTCCCATCACTGATTTTCAATAAAAGAAATTCAATGATTTAAAAAAAAAAATCATTGTTCAGGGTTCAAAGTTCCCCCATTGTAGCTATTATTGTGGCAGCTAAATATTATTTGCATAATTTAGATCGCTAGCCAGCTCAGAATAACAAACATGGCTAGGGATAACCCTGAAAAGCATCTGCTCTTCATCCGAGACCACCGGAAATAATTGTGTTATTGCTGCGCCATGGTGGAAAATGTCAAATGTAACATTGCCATTCTGACCTTGAAAAGATCCTC
This sequence comes from Chrysichthys cranchii, assembly GCA_030068335.1. NCBI lineage: Eukaryota > Metazoa > Chordata > Actinopteri > Siluriformes > Claroteidae > Chrysichthys > Chrysichthys cranchii. The sequence goes on along the minus strand of JAQMCW010151627.1, from coordinate 11,503 downwards.
CACTGTAACACCATAAAGAGAAGAGTTCTTGCCCAGAACGAGAACAATGACGTTTGTTTCAGCTCTGTGTAATTTTTCCATCATAAACGATCCATAGTGCTTTCTTTTACAGAGGAGGTTGTTGCTCTTTCATTCTCTTCAAAGCTACACTCACCCACCATTTCCTTTCACAGTTTGCAGTGTGACCTCTGCCCTCTTCTTACAATAACTACAGTGTAAGTGTAACCTTCTGTTGAAGAGGTTCTCAAATTGTACTCCTATGCCAAAATCAAGGCCTTCTAAAATGGCAACTTCACCACGCTATTTTCTAAATAACTGTAGAAAGCGGTTATTTTCTTCTTTATGTCACAAACAGAGCACTGGAGAGGAGAATCAACTTTCTTATAGGTTAGTAGTAAACTTGCAAGTTTTACACTCAGTGGTGGATAAATAGTAGAAATTCATTCATTCATTTTCAGTAACTGCTTTATCATCCTAAGGGTCATGGTGGATCCTATCCTGGGAACGCTGGGTGCAAGGAGGCAATCCATAATAAAAGGGATTTAACTTTCACCTACTGGAAAGTTTTGAGAAAGGAACTGGAAAACTAGAGGATACTGGGTCCCAGAGGAAACGTACACAGATGCTGGGAAAACGTGCCAAACTCCAGACAGGAGACCCAGGAGACCACCACTGTACCATTGTTAAAAGCCCATACGCAACATAAAATGAATGGCTCCAGATCCACCGTGACCCTGAAGAGGATAAAGCTCTTAATAAAGCTCATGCATTTTGTGTCGCTTCAAACTTATAATCTGAATGCAGCCTAAATCCTACTTCAATTCTATTTTCAATTTCTATTTCAAATTGTATTCAGTTTAGAAGTCTCTGTTTATCCAACATGATAATAAATCCCATTCCCCTTGACACATCTGGTATTCTAAGTACCTTTTTGCCCTGATGGCCATTACACAATACATGATTTCATTGATTTAGTTTAAAGAAAAGACTCGACGCCCCTCTTTAGTCAAGATAGAAGCATTAATTTAATTATTGCTACCGTTTTAGAGCAATACAGAGTGGTATGTTTGTGGAAAATGCTGTTTAAATGTGGCAGCAGTAACCTCTAGATGGCTCTCTTTACCCACTGAATGTTACCAGGTTCAGCTATGAAATGGTTCATCAACAGATTTGATGAGTCACTATCCATCTTTAAATGCTGATGATCAGGTGCTTTTCCGATGTTAAAATGACTAGAATGACTCAAGTAAATTGCTAACGTGATTCACTCTTGACGTCGTATTTTTCCATCCTGAAAGACGCACAGGTTCACGCTGGTAAATGAAATAATCCAAAGCTTTATGGGAAAGAACATAAGACTTGAAAAATGAATCATGTCCCATCATCCAAACAAAAGACTGTTGAAAACGTGCAGAGGATAATGGGAGTATTTCTTAGGAAGATTTTGGAAAGATAAATAATGTACCGTAATCAGTGGAATGACTTTTAGCTGCAATCACTCAACATCTGTGCAAACAGAGGCCGTAATCGCAAAACTCATATTGCTTTCGGACTGATCAGGGCTTCATTAAACATGTGATAGACCCCAGGGCTATAAAACTTGAGAAAATCACCCAAAATTACAAGCCTCACATGTGCATTTACACCTGCTCTGCTCAGAAAAGAATCTTTTCCCAATACGTTATCATACTTGAACAATTACTGGCACATCCGTGAAGTTATCAGGCGTGATTGAGAAGGTGCATATGAAATAGTCACGTGTAACTTTCTCTCTCTCTCTCTCTCTCTCTCTCTCAAAAAAAAAATGCCTTTGGAGGAAAAAAATACTAGATATACTTAGCACACCTTGTCTAATTAATGTACAATTTACCCAAAAGGACCGAAAGAACCGGATGTTTAGAGATTTTTTTTTTCATATTTAGTATTCAGAGGAAACGCTGCATGAAGCCTGTCGGCCCTTACAGTTAAAATCTGCCAGCCTGTCTTTACATATGCATGTGGAACAGTTCTCGTTTCATATCTTTCCCTCATATCGTTCTTATTATGCCATCGATAAGACCTCATGATAGATCAGATTTTCACCGTCCCATCTAATACAACAGCTTCATTTTTTATGTATTCCTTAAACTGCACGTGTGTCAACAATGTCTTCTTGTAAATCACTATTAGATTGGATTTCTAGCAGAGCAGCAGGTGAGCAGCAATAATTCCTCGGTTTTGTTCCTATGCGTTCAATTCAAATGTGGCAATTGGGCTTTTGTATGATTTACGACCTCAATTTACTGCGGCTCTGCAAAACATTTACGACAACTGCGAATTTATTCCTGCCTGTTGCTGCTGTAAAGTGACAATCAGGCTCTGATGAGTCATCTTGTTGAACATGCTTTGCCTGTCCTCTTCACGGGTACGTAAAACACGGCGCCGTGTCTGCTGTAGCTACTTTAAGATGTTAAATGGTTGACACAGATCAGGGTTTAGGATCAAGGATCTAATCAGAGCAAATCAGACCCAAATGTTATTGGCCAAGTAAGATTTCACTTAAAAGGCATTTGAAAAGAATTGAACTGAAAACCAGTTTAGCAAATTAAATTGCGTATAAGAAGATAAATGAATAAAACACTGATGGCTGGTTGTGGTATCAGATGGAGGACTGAAATCTAATATCTATCAATAAAACTCTTTCTGCAATGAAGACATGCAATGCATGTATCACAAGGTCTCATCAACGCTGTACTGGTTCCTGATATGTTTTCTCAAAATATTAATCTTTACACTTCTGTTGTCTGTCATTTTATGTCATTTGTACTTCGATTGGAGCCTTGAGCTAGGTTCCACAAAAGTTTTTTATTCATCTTTATTCGTCTTCTGCCGCTTAATCTTGTTCAGGGTCGCAGGGGGAAGCTGGCACCAATCCCAGCTGACATTGGGTGAGAGGTGGGATACACCCTGGGCAGGTCACCAATCCACCACAGGGGAACACACCAATGGCCAATTTAGAGCTGCCAATTAGCCTAATCCCCTCTGTGCATGTCTTTGGGAGGAAACCGGAGTACCCAGAAGAAACCCACACAAACACGGGGAGAACATGCAAACTCCACACCCGAACCCGGGGCTCGAACCCAGGACCTTCTCACTGTGAGGCGACAGTGCTAACCACTCAGCCACCGTGCCACCCCGGTCCATGAAAGTCTATAGTGTTAATGAAGTCATGATGGAATTTGTCCAGTCCAAGGACAGAGGGGCGAGAGAAACTGTTCTCATGTGAACCAAGTTTTTTTTGTCTATTTAGCTAAACTTTTTAAATTGTCACCAGTATTTTAAAAGCACCTAAATATCACGAAAATCTGACCTATAAAACATTGAGCCCATGTTCAGAATGTGAAGTATGTACTATAATTCATAACCCTCTTCCCAGGGCTGTTTCTTGCCCCTCTTACACCAGACATATTACACTATATGGCCAAAGGTTTGTGAACACCTGACCATCATGAACATTCATGAACATCCCATTCCAGATTCAGTCCCCCTTTATTCTGTTATAATAAATAACCAACACTTGGGGATTTGTGCACATAGCCACAACAGCATTAATAAGGTCGGGCACTGATGCCCGTGAACAGGTCTAAGGTGCACTTGGCATTCCATTTCGTGCCCAAGGTGTTCAGGGTGCTTGAGGTCAAAGCTCTGTGATGGACACTCAAGTTCTTCCATTGTAAACTTAACAAATCATGTCTTCATGGAGCTTACTTTGAGCACAGGGGCATTGTCATGCTGGAACAGGTTTGTGCCCCTGAGTTCCAGTGAAGGCAATGTGTAATTCATTGTAATTGCATACAGAGACAGCTTATACAATTGTGAGCTTCCATCTTTGTATCAGCATTTTGGGGAAGAACTGCATATGCCTGTGATGATCAGGGGTCCACAAACAAAAACAGTTTAATAAACAGTAAAAAAAAAAAAAAAATGAACAAGATACTTGATACTAACTTACGGTTTATACTTGCTAGCTAGCAAGTTAGCCACTATCCTTTGTTTTTCCATTTCAATTACATCGTCAAGCATTGTTCTGCCCCAAAGAGCTAACAATGTAAGCTACATAGTGTGATTTTTGCATACATACCCCCTACTGGTCTGGGTAGCCAGGTGAAGCATTGAGGTGAAAACCACACACTGAACATGAGCCAGTTTTGGCTGCATGATGGGTTTCTTTTCACATACAGCGGATATTCTTGTCCTCATCCATGCAAAGAAAATCAGGGGATAACAAGAAGAAATGGTTTGCTGTCCAGCAACAGATTGGCTATCCTTAGTCCCCCGTGTGGAGGATTTGAGACCATTATCCTGACCCATTTGGGCAAAATACTTGGCTACTGAATATTTTATTACCGTGACATTTCCTTAATATTTTCATATTTATTAAACATCTTGTTTGGGCACTTTAAAGTGGCCGGCTGACCATTCCTAGAATCCAGTGGGTTTTGTTTTTGTTTTGAAAGCATGTGACTGCAACCTGCTAGCTCTCTGTGCAGCAAAACCTTTGTAAACCCTTCATAACCCATCTCAAAATTCTTCTTCATCTATGTGTCGTATATGAAAGCTTTGAACAAAATATGCCTTATCTTTGCTTTTTCCTCTCGTAGCCACCTGCGAGCTGCCCAAGGCCATTTCAGGTCTGTTGTATATATAACGAACAACCATACAAATTGGACTGGTCAAAAGCCACTTGTTATTGGGCACAGAGGATTCTGGGAATGGAGAGTGAGCCCCGACAGATGCATTTTTAAATTGATATGTGTTCTACAAACTTGCAGCGTGTTTGAGTTTGTTTTTTTTGTAAAAATCCAAAAAACATTATTAATTCTGTGGAGGAAAAAAAAAAATCCTTTGATTTTTATAGAATCTTGCATAAATTTAAAATGCAGCATAAAGTGTTTATAGTGTAAGTGGAGCCTGATGAATCAGTAATCCCTTAAATCTCTTAAAGTTCTTGATATTTTGTAGGTCAGCCTGGCAAGTTTGTAATAATCACTGACAACAAGAGTCTGACTTGGTCGTATGTGGCTGACAAATTGTATGAGAGCGGATGAAATCAGGTGGACGTCAAGGCCATAACCTATTATTTACATCATTTTCATTATCATCAATCTTTTCCTTGACCCTCACACTCCATTGGTGGGGGGAGGGGGGGGGTGGTCATGCTGGAAGAGATTACTCCCAGCAGAAAAGAAACGTTTCATCATTGTGTAAAACTGATCAGTCGGATGAACTTTGGATTGATTTGCAATGATGCTTGCATATAAGGGGGAAAAAAGGACCAAAATCAGCAAAATGCCTCTAGAAATGAATGTATTAGAACAAGCAGAGTGTCAACAGTTTGAATTACCCTGCTAAAGATAACTTCTTAGCTAAAAGATGTTTGCTTAAAGACAATCTACAATACTAAATTATAGCGTATGATATCAAAGGGTGTCATAATTATTTCAAAATTTTAAAGCTTGTTAAAATGCAGATAACTGTCCCCAGGTCTTCAAGTTTGAAGTTTGTTAGTTACTGGAAGTTGGATTTGGATAGCTCCTTCCACAATGAATACTGCTTCAAAACTGAGGTCTAAACCCCCATGGGCAAGTCCAAGGCAAAAATAATAAGGGAAATCTTCTTCCTAACAGTAAGAAACCTTGAAGAAAAACCTGTCTTTATATAGAGGAAGCAAACCGGCCTGAGGCTAGACCAAAGGACCAAAGGAAAATGAAGGATGAGGAGAATTATAAGGTGAAAAGGGAGAAGGGTGCAAACAGTGACTGGACAAGGATTCATTCCCCAACTGATGTGGTTTCGGGTTCAGTTTCTTCTTCTTCTTCTTTTTTTTTTTTTGTGATAATTTTACTTTCCTGGGTCTTGGTCACACTTCTGCAGCTTGATGGATGTGAGGGTTCAGTGTCCTTTAGTCCTGGTCCAATAAGGCAAGGACTTAATCATGATGTCAGACTTGATTAAAATTCTACTTTTTACCCATTTTCACCCAGACCGTTTGCTTTAAAAGGCTGTTTGTCATGTGATCCAGGCTAAGGAGTGGTGTAGGTGGGGGTGAATCCTTCAAGTTCTCCTGTGTCACTCAAATGAAGAGGTGCTCTTTCTTTGTCACTCCACATCCTTCTACAGCATTGGTCCCTAAAGCTGTGGCTATTCATCTCTATACAGTCGGGCCCAAAAAATATATACAGACTTCAACCTGAAAAATATCTGCATAAAAACTGTATTACTGTATAAACGTCTCTACGTATGTGACCCGTGCGGGCAAAATGAGTCGGAATGAGGAAATTTTCAAAAGTGAGTTATTGTTACGTCCACATTGTCCATCTAAAGACCTTAAAATGAGGCATGGTTTGTTGAAATTGGATAAAAAATGACCGCCTTGCAACTAGCCACTTTTGTTTACGTCTAATGGGGTTTGGAAACTCGCTTTCCATTGCTTCATAAAAGCGTCATTGGAAACTCCATGTGTATTATCAGAAAGTAGAGGAAGTACTCTTCACAATGATAGCAAACATGGGTAGGGGGTTACAAGTGAACATATGAACAAAACCTTAAAATAAAAGAAGTTTGGGATGTTTTCTTGCTGTTTTATCATGGGGATCAATAAATGAGGGCTTCACGGAGTCATTTTTGAGAAAATCTCAATTTCAACTGAAACCATGCTTTGCCTCTTAGCTCATAATTAGCCTACGCACATTCCGACTCATTTTGCCAGCACGGGTCACATATCTCTGGACACTCTCCACACTGCTCTCGTGTGTCTATGTATTGATGCCATAATTCAATTTGGATTTTAAACAATGGGCATAGATAAACCACTGTTGAAGTGTGTATACATTTTTTTGGATGCCCCTGTATCATCTCTTTTGAGCTGTATTCCAAACTGGTGAAAGGTTACATCAGAAATTACGTGGGGAAATTTTGGCGTCAGTTGGTCAAAATGAGGACTGAAGGAGGGAATACTGTTGTTTTTCTTTTTGCGGTTAAATGCGATACAATGTAAGACGAATAAAAGACAACAAAATGAAAAATAAAAGTGAACAATATGTTAATATATACAAACAATTTATACATTGATATGTGCAAACATTTAATAGGACTTTTGTGTATTGCAAGTATATTGCTGCATGCATTTTCCTAGCCTTAGTGATCACATTAATCACAGCACATTTGGTGTAAATATGTTTGATCCTGTACATCTAATTATTTTGCATTTTAGGTTTTAATAGTTATCAAGCTCCAATAGCTACTCAAGACACTGGAGATATCTCAAGTCTAAATAGTTTTGTTGATAATCTCCACCTATTTGCAATTTTCCCATGGACATTATGACCACAACAAGCACAGCCATGCCTACTAAGTTGTGCTAAGCTCTCTTCATGCATAATTGACGCACTGGTGCCGATGACACCTTCGTGGCAAAGGAGAAAACCAAGAGAAGCAGTAGGACTATGAGTGTCATTTTGAAGGTCATTATCTGTCACGTTCATCCCTATTTGTGTCAGTTTGTCAAAGTGTGTCACTTCCATTTCTGCCGGTCACATTGTTTTCAATTTTCAGTTTCAATTACTGCTGGAGCAGTACTCCGGTGACCTCTTGATTACATACCACAGACAAAAAGAAAGTATGTGGCCATCATTTCAGCTCTTCTTATTGCTTCTACAAATCAGTTCTGTTAGAGAGCAGGATTATATTTTATGAGGTCATGATTTATCCAGGGAATATACTTGTCAGGAATATGGTGATGGATGATCCATCCAACTAGAGCACCATTTTCACAATAGTGCCTATGCAAGGTATATTCAAAGAAATGTCCGAAAGGTCCAGTTATAATTTATCACAATACGTACTAGTTCTTGCTTACACATGCTTGGATAATCAAAAAGACTGAATATGAAACAGTCATTGTTTTTACTTTTACCTTTAGCCATTAAGTATTAGTTTATAGCTGTAAATAGGATGATTTGACGTGGTTGTGTTTTGTTTTTTAGTGGCTTTTCATGTTGTCGTTTTTGACGACCACCAGATACACAAAACAGATGAAATACATTGGTTTTTAACTTGACACGGAAAATCAATGCCGACTTCCTTGTGCATTTGTCTTTAAATATTGTGTTTTAATTGGCGGCTTTTTTAAACAGAGAAGAGAAAGTAAATATCCTGGAAAATCTAAAAACCATCTGGCAACATGTACGTCACAGGCATCAAAGTCTTTTTAGGTAACAGGCCACGTTGCATTTAGTCCGAGAAGAAATCTTTAGTGATCGATAGCACACCTGGTCTTAAATGAGTTCTTTTATCTGAAAGGTACAAATAGAAAATGTGAATCTGTGGTTGTGTAAGTATTCAACTCCATTTTCATCAACAGGTTTTTAAAGTGGATTATGGGTTTATGTTTGGCAATAAAACATAGAATAAAATTAAAATAACCTTAATTATAGAAAAATAAAGCTAAATTAAATAAACTGATGATTTTAATGCACGTTACCTTTGTGGTGGAGGACAGCGGACGGATGTGGAGGGATATGGTGGCGGTTCTCATGTTTTGCGATTATTTCTTTATTTCAATTGTTATACACTTAGGCTTCTTATTCTCACTACCATTTGCTTTTTCTGCTTTCTTGGGACCATAATGAAGGCTTATAGAGCAAAAGTGCAGAGAAACACAATGAAAAATGCACTGAACACGTTCACACCATGAGTGCTTGACCGGAACTGGATGTTTGTGCCATGAAGCGTGTGTTAAGCGGTGGCGGAGGAATATGGTGGTGAAGGGATGTGGTGGCGATTCTGTTTTGCGATTATTTCTTTCTTTATTTCAACTTTTATACGCTTCGGCTTCTTACTCTCACTACCATTTCCACTTTCTTGGGACCCATAATGAAGCTTATAGAGCAAAAATGCAGAGAAACACAACAAAAAAAATGCTGTGAACATTTTTTAATGAGTTTTAAGCACTGAAAAAAAAATCAAAGTTGAACAATCCTTAACTATACAAAAACTTATTGCAAACAACCAAGAAAACTAAACTTGCATGAGTCGACTTCCGGCGTTAAGGAACTGAGGAGGAAGATGGGCGAGGAGGAGGTTACTGCACGGTGAATGAACACATGTCTGACCGAGACTGATTAAAGGGCCATGCGCGTCTTTGTTAGTTGCGCAATACACCATTGCGCAATATGCAACAGAAAATGGGAAAACACTGGCGTGCATGAAGCGGAAGGGGAAAATGGCTGGGGCTGTGTTTGTGCGGCACCCGATTGTATGGTCGTGACGAGGTGCAACATTTTGGCGGATTTTTCGTTCAGGAACCGATTTGTTCATGTTTGGAGGTGTTCGTGACCAGAGGTTCCACTGTACTTAATTGCTGCTAATAGATTACCTCAAAATCCTACATAATGGACCTTTATCACACTGCTCATTTGACACACTTAATGTACGCTTATTATTTTTTTCCACCCATTTATGTACGATCTTTTATTTACACTTTTTTTTTTGCCAACAAGCAGTCTCTTATCACGTTGTGTTAATCACGTTTGAGTTTACTTTGTATATATGTCCTGCAATTGGCAGAAATGTGAAATTATCAGCAAATCCTGCAGTGTTCTAGGTTTTATATCTAAACCAAAAGAAATTGGACTGGCCCACCAAAAGATATGCATATAATTGAGTATGAGCTACCTAGCAAGTGAGCCAAATACAACCTGTACAAGATGTCTGTATAGTTCTGTATGGCGGTACCGTGTATTATCAAATCTCAGCCTGCTCACTTTCCTCGAATGAACATCAAATAGTAGGCTGATCTTTTTTATTCTCACCAAGGAGCTCATCTTCAGGCAGCCACTCTTCAGAGATATATTTCCTTTTTCTCAAAGGCATCCAAGCCTGAGAGTGAGTCTGGAGCAAAGGAAGTGTGAAGGAGAGAGTATTTATGGAGACAGGAAACAAGTGGATGTCATTTGACTTTAGGTCTGACAGGAAGGTCCTCCTGAGGGCCAAGCAGTATTAAGAGGTCTGCACTGAGAAACTGTGATTTTTTAGCTCATTCACTTGAACTGGTCTGCAAAGACCAGCACTGCCGATATCATTATGCATCGAAGGGAATAAATCACTTGTAGATGCTAAGGTGTCTGTGTCAGAAGAAGAATAAGGTAGGCATATGAAAAGAATCATGTTTCACAGCTTGCAGTGATTTAAAGTTCTTCAAAAAAAAAAAAGGATTGCGTTGACTGTGGATCTCAATCAATCCCTCTTATGAAGACGTGATGGCTCGAAAATGAGCACTTTCCTTTCAGGCAGTCATATTCCCCACAAATCAGCTGTCTCTTAACTGCCATTCAGCTTTAATGTTGTGAAAACTTTGCCTGCTGAGTGTAAAGGTTCAGTTTCAGACTTTTCACTTTCTCATGCCTCATTGTGCTTTTATTAGTAACATGCTAGGCTCCTTAAGTGGTCCGGCTCTTTAGAAGGCCTTCAGAGTCTCTGCTCTGCTTTCATCAAGAAATCATTTTGGCTCTTTTAGCTTTTTAAATTATTAGCTTTCACTGTAGCTTTTCAATTAAAAAAAAAAAGAGGCAGTTTTCCTTCTAGAGATCACCGTTGACACGTATTAGTGTAGTCAAAAATAATTCTTGATTTCTTTCTTTTTTTTTGGTAATTAAACCTGCAGTCTTACACTTGTAATACTGAGTCTGTGGTGCTCAGGTTGCCTGGATACTTGAATGTTCTCTTTTCACAATTTTTTTCTTTTTTTTTCTTTTCTTTTCTTTTTTTTTTACACAGTGGAAATCGTATTAGCTAAATTAAACAGAGTTGTCTTCCACTTCTGAAAATGGAAAAAAAAAAGAAAAGTGAACTAGCAACACCTTTCAATTATCTTTCGAGCAACGTTCAATCTGAAGCGCATATATTGTATTTATAGCACTCTTCAGCCACTCTTTGGCAATCTTCAGTGGCTGCTAACATTACCCATCTAGCTCAAATTTGCTAACATGACTGAATTTCATTCACGACTTCATGAATGTTGTGTGCGGTTTCCCACACCAGATGCCTTTGCTAGGTTTTTGATACCAATTAGCTAATTATGTTGGTTGCTAATTCCACCAATGACTACATTTAACCAGCTACATTACATTGGATAGTTGGACCGATTTTAGCCAAATAGTGTCCTTATATTGTGGTTAATGTTGCATTAAGCACACCAGTCAATAATGTATTAGTGGAAATATAGCTGAATCATTGTAATAACCACTTCCATGAAGTTCACTCATGAGTTCATCGTCTTGGTGTTTTCTCTGATGACATAAAACATAACCCTTCAAAAATGACCCTATCAAAGTCATTAATGTTCAAAATCTTGTCTTATTATCCAAATATTAAATATGAATAGTAACTATATATACACTCAGCAAAAAAAGAAACGTCCCTTTTTCAGGACTGTGTATTTCAACAATAATGTTGTAAAAATCCA
>JAQMCW010151620.1:0-12613 GCA_030068335.1 Chrysichthys cranchii | reverse complement strand
ACGAGTGCTTGAGCGGAACTGAATGTTTGTGGTGTGAAGCGTGGGTCGGCTGTCTGTACGTCAGGCGAAGATTTGTTTCATCGGTCGGGACAAAATCTGTTCAGGAATTTAGTTCGTACATCGATTTGCTCGCCATCCGGTGCGTTCGCGAGCCGAGGTTCTTGGAGCAGATTTCAATGCTGCTTTCAGCAGTGACTCATGACTGCTTCGGGTCCAGCTTTGTTGCAACTATATTGTCATGTCATCTTATGATGCCAACTGTTTCACCTGGAAGTTTAGGAATTTTTCGCTCTTGAGAAAACTTTTTAAAAAAAAAAAAAAAAAAAAAAGAAATAACTTAATGGCTAATGGCTTAACTCCAATAAGGTCGCCGAGCTCCTGGGCCAGAACAGAGCCAGCGTTTGCGCTTGTGTGAAATTACTCGTTGCTGAACACTTCCTGCCGATGAAGTGCGTCTGGTGTTTTTCCCTTTTAAACACAGCAGACCTGCTACAGTTTAGATCCTGGCAGGGTTTCAGATCCGGTCCGCTCAGGAAACCGAGTCCACCAGCGCTCCGTGTCGCGTCTCAGCCACGTCCTTTGAACTCACACACAGGGGCTCGGGGACGAGCTCTTTGGTTTCGTCTCTACACTTAAGCTCATTCAGAAATTTCTGCTGAACACGAGCGGAACAGGAAACCGCCAACTTCAGCACATTTCAGTCCTGTATTTAATCGGCCCTCGTCAACGTCCCCTCGTGACTCACAGGGGATCGGTTTATTTATTTATTTATTTTATTTTATTTTATTTTTTGTCTGTCCAGCAAGAACATTAGAGCTGACTCGGTTTCCTCGCTTCATCTACAGTACACACTCTGTATTCGCTTACCGACTAAATCAGCATGAAACCTAGTCAGCAGTGCTGGCTCACGCTCACGCAGGCGGACGAACATTCAAGACCTTGACCTCGAACGCCAGGATCCGGAAATCTTCTTCCAGCAAAATGACGCCATGCTGTAATCGGTGTACATGGATCTTCTGGAATCAGGAGATCAGCACGTGCAGCATGGAGGGTAGCATGCCCTTTTTAGGAAGAACTCCCGCGGACGTCTCACGCATCAGGAATGTCAGGGATGCAGCCAGCCGGGAAGGATCTCTGCCATGCAGGTGGTCCAAATCTGGTCATTGCGAACAAACTGCTGCGCCTCCGACATCTCAGATCATCCCCAGGGTTCTACTGGGGGCTTTTGGGTGAACTTCGCTTTACGCGACAATAGCTAGGACGTAGCTTAAGTATCACGGTGTGAATGAAACTTCACACTCCCGCTCTCGACGCAGCGTTTAGGATCGAGTGTCCCCGTCCCCAGTACGTACCAAATCTGGCTTCTGCCTTTTTTTTGTTCCCCCCCTTCGTTATCTATAGTCAGCTGTTTGTTTTTGTTTTTAAACATTCATCAGGATGTGCAAATTAATAATTTGCATAAAAAACAACCCCGTTTTCTCTTGCCGCACAATCCTGTGATCTTTCTTGCGGCGATATCTGCGCATCGCGTTTACACACGTGCGCACGTGTCGGATATACTTTGTGCGTTTGTTCTCAATTTTCAGATGTTCCTCAATTCAACAAAGGGTCACGTGACTTCTGACTTCAAAGAGCCGCGTGACGACTTAAGCGCCCTGGAAATGCGGCTCACGAGCACCGGGGGGGGGGTCAGGTACGAGTTTTTACCAGGAACAAAACAAAACAAAAAGCTCAAGTTCAAAGACGTGTAATAAAGACGGTGGAAATCTATTATGATCTCATTGCTTTGCCTTCAGGCTGCGACGCTTTGATATAAGACGACGCAATCGTCTGTCTTTGGGAGGCCCGCGCTAGGGGTGAATATTAATCACGCTTTCCTTTAACATGATACGGTACCGACGTGACGCCTCGGGATCCAGGCTCTTGACTTTTCAGTTTGTCTTCGCTGATTAGCCACGTAAGAAGAAGCAGCTAAGACGACGGGACGTGGGTGGTGTGGGGAAGCAGTCTTACTGATGCCACCACAGAGTGGATTATTTCCCCAGAACGACATGTTCTGAAGTGATTCTTTCTGCTGAAATCGCACCGATTCGCCTGCGATCGGAATGCTTTAAAAGGACCAAAAGCCGCGTCGTACTTCTCCAGCATTTCGGGGTGCTTTAATGACGCTGAACATCTGCACGCCTGACAGGTTCGTTCCCGTCGACGCTTGCGTCGTACCGGCTGCAAACTCCGAGCACTCACACTGGAGACTCCTTCCATGAACAAATGTGTCCTTACAGAAATCTTCAGTTTTTCCCCAAACAAATAACACTTTTTTTCCCCATTTATTATATTAGACTTCATCACTATTAGAATTCGTGGAGCGCCCAGCGTACGGGACCCTTTATTTTAAGCTCCTACAGTGGTTTCTACGGAAACGCGAGCGCGTTAACATGAACCTGCGCTTCTGTTATGCAAAATGAATCCACACTTTCTGACCAGTCGGGAACCCTGAACTCCACAGCAATGGTTTAAGCGTGTCATATTCTGCACGCGTGTATAAAAAGAAAGAAACAAAGACAGTCTGAGGGAGCAGGAGGTTTTCTACAAGCAAATCCGCTCGTTATCGACGTTCCCAGCAGGCAGCGTGTCGACGTGGCCGTGACTCACCGCAGCGTTCGGTTTGTGTGGCAGCACCCTGAGGGGCCGTTTAAATTACAGCGGCGTGTTCCCTGACACGTGCCCCGTCCCCTCTGTTTCCAGTGCACTCGAGCCATCACCAGGATGTTATTAATACTGAGCTCCTCGCCGCCTCACGCCAGCTCCACTCCTCTGGCCAATGCAAACACATGCAGCTAATAATCCATGACAAAATCCCGTTAATTAGTCCTCCTCAAGCTTTTCTTGCACAGTCTGGGCACAGAATGTTCTTTTTTTTTTTTTTTTTTTAAATTTCCCCAGAAACACTTGCGTGTCAAATTCTAATTTATTCCCAAAGCCTAGATCTGCTGCGTCACATGCAGGTTAATATTAGCGCGCTAGTTCTAACACGGTATCGTTTCTGTAGTAACAGGTCATTCACAGAGGTTTCACTAAATCTAAGGCTAATAATAAACCGAATAAACATTCTGAATAGTTCATCAGTGGTGCTGGCTGCAGTTTCTCTCAAACCTGTGGAAGGAGTCTCCAGTATCAGCGCTTCATAAAGGTCAGGGGTGAAGCTGTAAAATTCAGTTTGTTAGACTCGGGGAAAGTCTAAAATTTGAGGATTTTTTTTTTGTGTGGTGCTACTAACTTCTAAAATCAAGTGAGGGAACAACTTTCTAGGCGCAGGAACGTAACATTTATGTGATCAGAGGTACAGGGGACAGTTAGGATTCATCCAAAGTGTAGAAAGGAGTCAGGGATGATTTGTGAGCAATTCTTTTAAACGATTCATTTGAAAAAGCTCCCAAGAATAAACAAAGTTTGTGTGGTTTTTCCCCCACTCTTATACAGTTAAATGATATGGGGGGATGCCTCTTATTATTATCATTATATAAAATTCAACATTTGACTTAATAAAGTAGGGAAAGTTAGTAATTTGTGCCTGGTTTGGTAAAAAAAAAAAAATTTAAACGAGTCACTTTCAGAATCGATTCACTAGGGATTTTTTTAAATCTATCTATCTATTTATTTATTTATCTATATATTTATTTGGTCATGACTCGTTCAAAGGAGTCGATTAATCAGGGACAAGTCATATGATGAACGATTCTTGAGTGATTCTTATAAACGAGTCCTTTAAAATACAATCTACAATGTGAAGAAATTTTGCCTTTTTTTCCTGTTTTTTTTTTTTTTTTTTGTAAACCCCCACACAATAACCCAACACCACAGATCTGATGGGGTCATGCTCGGTTTGGATTCCTGTCTTTGTGCGATGGTGTGTGCTTCAAAATGTCGCCACAGAAAAAGTCAACTTTCGGTTCTTTTTTAAAAAACGACGGATTTTTCCCGAATCGACTCACGAGCTCGAAACGAACTGAACGCGTTCAAAGGAGTCGATTCATCCGAACGAGTCGTGTGACAGAAAGGCGTGATGAAGGATTCCTGGGTGAGTCTTTTAAAGAAAAGAAGAAAAGAAGAAAAAAAAAATCACAAGAACGAATTCAAAACTGAACTTGTTTTTTCACCTCAAACCAAACAACACAGCAGTGACGTCTGTAGCGTCTTGCTGTTGTGTGGAAGTGGAAGTGTGAGCAGGATCGCCACATTTGACAGGAAAACCAACGACTCGTGAACGCGTTCGGATCTTCCTAAGGATTCATTTGACGGAATCGAATCTCAAAACCTAACCCGCTGAGACACGGGCTCACGCGACTCGTTCGGAAAGAACCGATTCCGCAGAAGCGACTCGCGGTGACTCGGTGACTCGGTGAACGTACCCATCCTCCGTTCTCCTGGATCCAGCCGTGCAGCGGGCCGTTCAGGTACTCGGCCATCCAGCGCGCGACGTTCTCAGCGCACGCGCTCCTCTCGGCGTCCGGCGCGCATTGCACGCACACCATGGCCCCGAACTCGAAGAAGGCCACCACTCGGCCCCAGTTGACTCCGTCGCGGAACAGCTCGTCCGCCACGGCCGAGAAGCGCCGCTGCTCCGCACCAACCGGTGTCGCGCGCAGGCGCTTCGTCATCTCCGCCAGGTCCGGGCGGTATAAGCTCTCCAGCTCGTCGCCGGCCTCGCGCAGAGCCCTGTGCAGCGTGGCGCGGCGCGCGCTCTCCTTCTCGCGCTCCCCCTGAGCGTCCACACCGCTCGCGCGACACCCTTGGAACTCGCGCGCGTGTCCGCTCTTCGCCAGCTTGTGGTTGAGGTACTTCTCCACGATGCGCCGGTTGTCGTACAGCTCTCCGTTCGCCATGGCGGCTCAGTGCGGGCTGCTCGTACACTCACTCACTCACTCACTCACACGACCGACCGCTGGCACTGCAGCCTTCTCGCGAGGCTTAAGGCGAGCGTGCATACATACGTTCACGTGCATATCTTGATGGAAGGGCAGGAGGTACACGGCGCGTGCAGGCAGGCAGTCTCGCGCTGGAGTAGCTGCACTGCGAGTTCTGCGTGCTTCACGAGAAACCCACACGCCCACTTTCCTCCAGTCGGGGGGAGGGAGGGAGGGAGGGAGGGAGGGGGGATCCTTGAAAAGCGGTTCAGGAAGTGTGTGCGCGCGCGCACGTGAGTGTGACTGACATCCCGGAACCACTGTGAACCGGGAGAGCGCGCGGGACGCCGCGGGTTTTCCGGGCAGAACACACTCTGTGTGTGTGTGTGTGTGTGTGTGTGAGTGACAGTGAGGCGATATCCATAACAAACAACAACAACGAAACCCCAGTACAGTCATACAGTCACCTACTGTGGTAATAATAACATCAACAGTACACGTGTGATTTGGTTGAGGGTGCCAAAACTTTTGTGCAGCCGCACCTGTTGACAGCGGTCCACCACCTTAAGTGTCCGAAGCCACGAGGACCCCGTTGCTAGGCAACTCCGAAACCGACACTTAGCGTAAGCCAGTTTAGGGCTGCTGTAAGCTAGTTTGTGTGTCGTCATCAAGCATAAACACACCACCGCTAACTGCCACAACACCGTTAGAGCAGATTACAAATAAACTAACCTACTAACCTGTCAACCTACCAACCTCCCCCCCCCCCATGTTTCATTCTTCAAATCACCCTTTAATTCCACTTCAAACCGAAGGCTAAGCGAAAACACCAACTTAGCATATGGCGGCTCACGGACACAAAATGGCCCCGACCGGTGGACGTCTTGTGGCGCGAAGTTACCCTAACTTAGTGATTTTACTCAAGCGGGGCCTTTTTAAAATCGTCCCCCGACACATCTGAGGTAAAAGGTCGATGTTCTGTGGTGTCTATGCGTCGGGTAAATACCGAGAAAAGACTCCGTGTGACGAAAACAGCGCTGTATTTACACTCAGCATCGAATGCTAACGAACCTTACTTTGACTCTGGAATGGATGTTCTGCTTAGCGCTGATGCTAAGTGTCCCCAGAGTGTAATTTTCCTCAAACAGAGGCTTTTTTGTAATGTTCTGCCAACACGTTTGAGGTAAATGTTGATGTTCCTGATGAGCCTACGTGGTTTCCACAGCCATTGGTTACACAAGAGGCTTAGCAGCGGTGAGCGGCGATGTGTTTCGCTACTTTATACGTGCTACAGATGGTCCCAAGATGCCTAGCAAGAAGATTTCACATTTAAAAACAAACAAAGCAACCAACCAACACTTAATTATGTCTGTCCCTCAAACATGAAGGCGTACAAGTAGCCCTGGGTGACGTCTTATTGTCTAACTGAGTTCTTTCCCTTTTTTGTAACACATCGTATGTGATTTGATCAGAGAGATACATAGAGAGAGAAACCGAGAGGCCAAACAACTTGCTTCAGATTTGGTTTCAGTTCTGCTTTTTGTTGTTTTTTCTCTCTCTCTCTCTCATGTGCTCGAGCCCTTTGATCTTTTCCACCCGATTTAAACTGTAGACAGGCGGTGGAACCAGCTCGCGCTCCGACTTATGAATAATTGCAGCGCGCTCGAGCCGAATCAGGCCGGCACTCACAGACGGCTTTGATGTGAGACACCTAGTGGACTCCTCGCCTCGTTAATGCTTTTCCCAGCAGCCAGAGTGATGTTTATTGCACACCACAGTGGTGCATCTCCTCGCTTGTTCTTGCTCACATCTGATTGGAGCTCATCAGTTCATACACACGTGCGAACATCTAATGCATGACGGTTTCTATAGTAACAGCCAGGTCAGGCCATGTGCACGGTCCTTTAACAACGATAAACGTGGAACAGGAGTGTTTTCTGGAAAAAGATGTTTGGGGTTTTTTTTCTATACGTGTGGAAGGAGTCTCCAGTGTCAGATGCTGATATCTTCAGGGCGGGGTAGTTTACCGCATGGTGCGGTTTCTCACCCGCACGACTTGGTGCATGGTTTTGTTTTGTTTTTTTTTTCCTTTTAATAGCACCCACACTGTGATTTCAAACAGTTTTGATTCAAGTACATAGAAGCAATCAACCAATCAATCAACCACACACCGAGACAGATACACAGCTCAAAACACCTGAACAATACGGGGGGAAAGAGTGGAGATAAACAACGGGCCCAACTCTCCAAAACATTTTATTTGATCATGTAAGAAATTAACACGTAGCAACAACATTTGTTTCTTTTTTAATGGCACACAAGGTGATTTATTTATTTGTTTGTTTTTCTTTTACAGGTTTTGTTCAAGAAACCAAAAAGACGAGTGGAATGTATCCGAGCTGTTTTTTTTTTTTTAGCTTTACTTAAATTACTGTGAAATCATATGACCTGAACACTCAAACAAATTGGAACGTCGAGCAACAAGAAAAGAGCAAAGTCAGGCATGGAGATGAGAACTGGTTTGAAACGTACATGCTTTCGTTTGCATAGCTTTAAAAGGTTAAAAAGAAAACGTCATTGCTTGTCCGTAGGCATGTGCCGATGAGACGCGGAACTCTTCAAGCACGCTAACTCAGTGTCGCGATACTGCGTCAGGAAAGGAGCCGGACCTTCATTTTGAGCCGCAGCACGGTTGGACACGTCCTTTTAAACTTCCAGTCCTTAAAAAAAACAAACAAACAACAAAAAAAAAGACCGCTGCGTTTATCCTACGGTTCAAATGCTCAGAAGTGCGCATGATGGCAATATCGCGAGTGCTGATTAGCATGATCGTCGGAACACATGCCTACTCGTGTGCTAGCTACTCCGCGTCAACGTGGTCCAGACGAGTGCTCATAAAGCGGAACCGAGCCTCGGGCCGGTGTCAAATGAGAACCTCGTCACGTGTCCTCACTTTCATCCTTAAGGTGCCTTGAATCAAAGGCGAGAACGGAGACGTTGCGGATAACGTAAAACCACAGCTGATAACCAGGGAATCTGGGCGAACCAATTGTTTAAGGCTTTAAAAATGGGTCCTGCGCATTCAGAGGTTTGCTTTACTCCTCCGTTTGCTCATTCCAGCTGGTCAAACTTAAATTGTCCAAATAGCAAGCTGACTTTCACACTAGGTAGCTAGCACGCCAGCCAGATATGCTAATGGACGATTTCCTAGCTGGTTAGCGGACCAGGATAATATGGCTGACGCGTGTGAAGGACAACAGGAACAATATGGCGGGGATCCTTCAAGATTTCCTTCACGCTGCTTAAATGTTAAGCTTGTTCTTTAATTTTTTTTTTGACGATTAGCACGTTAGCAAGATGTTGGTGAGCCAGCCAGGCCGGTATGACTGTAGCGGGAATCAGTCTCCAAGAAAAAAGTGCTTCAGTGGGTTTCGTTCCTGTTGAGTGTGGGGTTTAGGCTAGCTTGCATGCTAGTCAGTTAGCTAGAGACGCAGAAGTCAGTATGACTGTGAAGGCTGAAGGAATCTGCTTCCACGTCGAGGGTGTTCCCGTTATTCGCTGTGCTCTTTGAGGAAGGTCAGGTGGCTAGCAAGCTACAGAGAAGTCGGAACGGTGACAAAAACCGAAGGAAATTTTCCTAGGAAAGGACGTCTTTTTTTTTTTTTTTTTAGTGTTAAGCGTTTTCCTGCTAATAAAGACCGAAACACGGGATTTCACTCAATGTGCGTAGGTTCTGAACCCACAACGCTGTTCTGCTTTTCAACAGCTAACACGGATGCTAAAACCTACACTAAATACATGCGTCCCTTCTTTTTTTCTTTCTACCCCACCACCCACTTCTAGGTCAAGGCCAATCAGGCTAGCGCTTCCTGGTAGCAATGGGACAGGATTACTCGAACCTGCGAGTCTCAAACATCGTCAAACATCTACACCGGGAAGCCTGCACAGAGAATCGAGCGTAAGGCAAAAATGGCGGACACAGGTCAGGAAGTTGGTTTTGTTTTGTTTTTTTTTCCTCTTCAAGAAATTACAATGATGGGAGGAGTTGTCAAAGACCAGAACGACAAACGTTTATCTTCGCCTGCAAAGATAATCCACGTATGAAGACGCCCAAAAAATTATCCCGGCGTTCAATAAGGGCGGAGCTAAAGGTAGCTATGACCTCATAAGTGTGCGCAATGTTGGATAGCTTGCTAGCAAACAACGCTATTGTTCTAATACAGTATCGTAACGTAGTCTAAATGAAAAACTGGGCCGCTAGATCGAATTACACAAGCCTAACGTTGGCTAGCTTGCCAAAGGACTGCACAGCAAACGCAACATGATGGTTTACCCGTCATTACATGGCTTACTAGGAAACATGGCTACGATTGTTTAATTGCACAATTAAAAAAAAAAAAAACCTAGCCCAACGTTAGCTTGCTTTCACGTAGCGTATGGTTTTAATTATGTTAGCAATCACCGTGCTGAACTGTTCGGCTAGTGGTTTTAATACACCTATTGTTAGCTTGTGCAATTAAAAACATTTATGTCCCCTAGCAAGCTAGCTAAAGTTGGGCTAGCTAGCTGTTCCCTTGTGTACTTAAACCTAGTCGGCAAACACTGTGCTTATAGTTTTAATCTGCTTAGCAGCAGCTAGTTTGTTAGCGGCTTGAGTTAACTGTTTAACATCGCCCAAGCTAACATTAGCACAGGGATAACATATTAGATCCAGCACTGTAGAAGCTATTTGACCTTAAAAAAAAAAAACAGCTAAATCTAAAACAAGTAAAACTATTACACACACAGACCTCAACGCTGTGTTAGCCTGCTAGCTAGTTAGCATATTTGACCTAGATTTAGCTAGCAATGAGTTAATGAGTTAACCATTAAACCTAGTTAAGCTGACATTAGGTAAAGTAGCTAAACTAAACGCTTGTTCGCCGATCAAACATAACTTAAGCTCCGCCCTTTCAAACCCCCCCCCCAATTTATTTAAAATAAAAAAAAAAGACGTATGTGTTGTCACCAGACAGGGTGTGTCAAGATGTAACACACACTTGTGTATGTATATACGTGCACGCTATACGTGCACGCACGCACGCGCACACACACACACACACACACCACCTGAGGGCTTGTTTACGTCACATCTTGCACGTTTATGAGGACATGGAGATGAAAATGGAGCGTGGAGATGCTGAGTCACCTTACGGCTAAAACAGCTCGTCTTTCCCGTCCTCTGTGTGTGTGTGTGTGTGTGTGCGTGTGCGCGCGTCCAGGATGAGCAGTGATGGTGGAATGGCGGGAAGCGCGGGCGTTACTCAGTCTTGTCGGACGCCTTGCTCTGCTCCCTCTGGATCATGCAGCGGCGCACGATGCTGTCGAAGCTGCTCAGGTAGAAGAGCGCGATGGTGCGGAACAGCCCCATGGTCACGATCTGAAACCGAACACAACTCGCATGTTACGCATCTCACACGTACGTCACACGTTCGCTTTAGAAGCGTCTGGCCGACGGCGTGTACCTGCTGCAGCCCCTCGGTGATGGATGTGATGGGCGACATGCCGCAGGTGAGCGCCGACAGCATGTAGCCGTCGGTACCTACTGAGCTGCTGAAGTTCCCCTGCTGCACGGCGGAACACACACACACACACACACACACACAGAGGTATAATTACAACACAGCTTAAACACGTTACACCATGGCGCTCTTCTGGAGCTCTGGACTCTGATTGGTCAGAAGGTGTCCAGCAGGTCAAGTTTATATTAACGTTAACGTGCTCGCTCTTACACTGACCCCGTTTCCCGTACCGAGGTGTTTGTTTAACGTTTAAGTAATTAATAGGGGTCTCGAAAAAGTTTTTTCTCCGCTCATCATCATCATCATGCGGAGAGTTTTTTCCCCCTTTGGTCCCTGAGCCTGAAGACGCCTTCTGTAAACGATAAACAACTCTTACCACAAGATAACTACTTTTTCTTCTTCTTCTTTTTAAATCCGCATGCGCCGTACATGTCCCTGTGAACGACCTGTTGCTATAGAAACATCGACGTGTTGACAGGAATAGGCGCATTCACGCAAACCTGCGATTTGTAGCTGCACTTGCCGGTTTGAGCTTCTCATGCATTAAGGTGTGTGTGTGTGTGTGTGTGTGTGTGTGTGTGTGAGAGAGTGTGTGTATGTGTTAACACTCACCACGGCGTCCTTCACGATGATTTTAGCCACCTGCTCCGGCTGATACACGCCGGACGTCTCCGAGATCATCTTGGTCTCTAAAGGCTGTGTCAGAGAACACAAAAGTGCGCTGATACAGAGGAACACATTAGGGTACCGCTCAAACGCGCGGCTCCTATCTTTGTCTTTATTAATACATGTCGCACACGGTGATCACATGAGACGCACGTGATAACCCGTGAAACCGAGAGATGGACGGACAGACGAGGGTTTACCTTCATCTTGTTCTCGTGGGCTAACGAGGGCGTGTCCGTGTCGGGAGGGTAGGACACCGTCACGTAGATGTTATACGGTTTCACCTGGAGGAGGGAACACATGAGGATAAGAGCGACATCAGATCTGAAGGTCCCGATTCGCTTTCTATAAACATTGGCGGGATCTTTTAGGAGTGGGAGGAGTCTCCAGTGTCCAAGGTAAAGCTGTGCTCACCGACTTTACGAGAGCATAGCGAGAGGCTGGTGGGAGAAACGAGCGTTTACAGGTGCTACAGCGCGAGCGACAACAGGAATGTTACACGGCATTAAAACACAACGTGACATCACGTGAGGTGCAACAGTGACCCCGCGTCATCACATCACCCTTGGTGTTTGATTGGTGATTTCACTAAAACGGCACCACACAAAGTGCAACATGTAATATTATATTTCTGTTCAATATAATATGTAAGGATCGTATCGTGTTTCTCGCGTTCTTTCCCCCCGTGTGTATTTCTAGTATTAGATGAGTTGTATAAACCTTTCAGATTAGTCCTGATTCTGTTCAGACCACTGTACACACACACACCTCCATCTGCAGGGCCTCAGCGAGGCCGCGCAGGGCGAATTTTGAGGCGGAGTACGCCGTGTAGCCGAACAGTCCGAGCTGGCCAGCCTGAGAACACACGAACACCACGCGGCCCATCCGCCGCTCCTTCATGTTGCTGATGACGGCCCGCGTGGCGTACACACTGCCCAGGTAGTTCACCTCCATCAGACTCTGACACACACACACACACACACACACACACCCCAAATCATCAACAGAAAAAGTTTACTTATTAAAAGTTAAACAATAAAAAAAAAAATATATATATATATTCTTTTTTTTCACATTGACATTTTCATTTCAGGTTATTTTTGGATTTACTTTTAAATAAGAAAAAAATAATGATAATTAATTAATTCATATTTAAAAAACAAAAAACATCTGACATCAGTACCGTCGAAGTCGTTTGTGGGAAAGGTTACGGACTGTGTCTGTTACATTAAAGAAGGCATGAGACGTTCATCCGAGTGCAAACATCGAGCTGAATCTTTTAAATAAATCGTGCAAGTTGGTTTAACCCTGCTCTGGTGCCATGAAAACAGTCCCATTCTTGGTCCCATGGGGTCTGTTCAGTTTGGTCCCATGGTGAAAAACATGCTATATGAGCAGAATAACTCCACTTTATTACAATATTTTGTTTTCCTTGAAATAATATGGTATGACAATGTGTTATAAAATCCAAATAATATTGCA
>JAQMCW010151615.1:0-12613 GCA_030068335.1 Chrysichthys cranchii | reverse complement strand
CGGTATCAATAACCAATCAAATTAGACAACAGCATAATGGTATACCTGATTGGCAAATAATCATTTTATGTCAGCAGCGGGCGGGATAACTGTGAATTAGGATTGGCTCACCAAGTGATCAATTAAATTTGTGTTTTATGAAAATCTCTGTTTAAAATTAAGCATTTGCTCAGCGTTTCGCGAGCTACTCAGAAGGGGGCAGAGAGCGACTGGTAGCTCAGGAGCGACGCGTTGGAGACCCCTGGTGTAAGCTATAACAGGAACTTGTTTCTTGAACATTTTGCAACTATAAGTGTAACTATAAATGGATAACAATTATGACGGGTCATTTTTTTTTTTTTTTTAAACCAAGAAATTCTGAGTGTTGCCAAATTGCTTTGAGATATGCTCTTATAGGCGCTCCCTACCCTCAATTTTTTTTTATTATTTTACCTATAACAGTACATCCCAAAGTGATTTATTTCTTATTTATTGCCACACGGTGACTTAAACTACCTTCCATGATCAATAAATCCATTTTTCTTTATTTCATCAAGGCCCTGCTAAATGGTCCACCTGACATGTTGATGCCATTACGGTGTTAGCTGCAAGACATTTCAAGATAACCTCAATTTTCTTTTTTGGTATAGTGCTGTTTGGTTTTGCCCTTGCTCCTAGAAATGCTTTGTTTTTTTTGTTTTTTTTAAAGTGAATTGCCCTTGTTCTGAAATGTGGTGTGTTGGTAACTTTGGAAGTCATCATCAAATCAAACGTCTGGTGGTTAAAAGACCTCAGCTGGTACATCAGAAACCAGACTTTGCCTCATCATAGTTTTTGATCTCTGTACAACAATAAAACCTTCTTTTTTTGTTAGTACTCGGACAAAAAGGCCCTCTTACTCTGAATGATTCTCTGGAGGAATGACACCAGGTGCATTTAAAGTGGTAGGATTTATATTTAACAGAGCATTCTGAGCCATGTTTTGTTGTTCGGAAGATGCTGGTAATTATTTCTTGTGGGGTTTCTTATATAAAAATGCAGATTCCTCAAGGGCTCTTTGGATGGGTCATGATTCTAGCATCATGACCATCATTCTAATTAAATTCTTTGTTAGACTTTTCATCAAAACCATATTATGCTGTCATGTTAATATTTATAGTGCAGTGCTATCGCATTCATAATTATAATTGGTCAGAAAGTGGTGCTTAACCTTCTATAAGAGCAGCTCTGACAGTAGTTCCAGCTGTTATTCAAATTACAGGTATATACAGTGGAGATCAAAATTAGAAAACAACTTACAATTTCCTAAATGTCAAGGTTACTACGTAGTCCTATGTGGAAATGATCCAAACAGGAGTAAAAGAGTAGGATTTTAACCATATGTCATGAGTTACGTAAATTCAGAAGCACAGGATAAGAAACTTAAATGAGATATTTGAAAAAGAACACTGATCAAAATTAGAGAACATTTTCAGATCCCTCCCAGTTATTGGGGTTAATCTGGCAGCTGGTGCTAATTTCCTTAATTATCTGATAAACCCGATTTAACTGCCAGCCTGACTTTCCAGATATCATTCACTTTGCAAGATGTTGCACAAAGATTCTGAAGTGACTGAAACCCTCCAGCAGCAGGTTGTCCAGATGAAGGCCAAAGGGACGAGACTATCAGCCACAGCAAGAGAAGTTGGTCATTCCAAATCTGTGATTTCTCGAATATTTCACCTTTACAATGTCACAAACTCATTCAAGTCCCCCAAGAAGGCTGGACGTCCACAAAAGACAAATGCAGGAGATGACAGGATAATGCGGAGAATGTCAGTGGGGAATCGTTTCAACACTGCAGCTGGAATTACTCACAACTTCAGCGCTGAATGGGGTAAGGATCTGTCTCGTCATACAGTGTCTTATCAAACAGTATTTTAACCATATGTCATAAGTTGCATCAATTCAGAAGTACAGTATAAAAAACTTAAATGAGATACAGCAATGACTGGAGCATGAGGGACGATCACTTGGAAACTAAATTTTCTGAAGGTTACAACGGTCAAAAATTAATAGGAAGTATACAGGACAGTGCTTTGAATGACTTCAGCACATCTGTGGCCACAGGGCATCACTAGTCTCTCACACAGCTCTGGTGTGATTTTGGTCCACTCTTCTTGCGGTCTCCTCCTCAGTTCGGTGACTGTAGTGTGTTTCTTAGCCATAAATTTCTCACCAAGGATTTTCCAGAGGCAATAGACAAAAACAGATGTTGGGATAATGGGAAAGGGCTTTTGTGCGATTAGCTTTACAAACAGATTCACCAAGAAATTGGAGCTATCTGTATACAGACTGCTGAAAGCTAAAAGAAAAGGGAAGCGAATGGAGGTAGTTGTTTTATGTTTGGGCTTTTTTAATTTTTAAGAAAAAGCTTATAACCTTTTTCGTTTGTAATAAAAGGGATATTTTAGGTAATAAACTATTATATTTTACTCCAACCTTTACAAATGTTTGGGGGAAAAAATAATTTTTGCTTTTAAAGAAAATGAAACAAAATTATATTTGTTTTTATTTTTCAAAAGAAATCATAAATGTTTTGGTCGTTCTCTTTTTCTTTTTTTTTTTTTAAAGAAAAGCATCATAGCAAAATTATATATATTCCACGATGTGGAAGAACCACTTTGTTTCCCTCAGGAACCTTTCAGTCCATGAGTATAACAACATTTTGTAGTTACCACCAATAAAACCTGGAAAAAACACTTTCCACCAAAAAGAACATTCAATATAATGGTAACATGTATATTTTTAGTATGTGTGGCACCGATGAAAAATAGTTTCAGAGGTCCATTGATAAGAATGTTCTTTATTCTTCCAAATTCTCCAAAATAATGGAACCAAAAAACTCCTTTTTGTTATCGCTTTGGTAGTACCACCATGGTACATCTTTTACACGTTTAGTGTGCATCTTTCTGGAAACATGACTATTATGTGTATTTAGAAATGATCCTGTTTTTTCCAGTGCTAACTAAAGGTACACTAGGTAAAGTATACACACTAAAGGTAGTAGAATTTTCCAATGATGACAAAGGGTACAATTTATTTCTGTACCTTTATTCCTGAAAGTGTATGGCATTAGTGTCTGGTCATTTGAACAGTGATGTGTTATCTCGAGAAACATTCTGCCACTCGCAGGTGAAATCCATCATCGGTTTCGGTGCAAGAACCTTCAAGCCAATTATTAAATTGAAATGTTGAGTTCTGCCCTCTGTGGATGTGTCAAGGCTGTTTACTTTCTCCCTCATCATCCATTCTCACCTGCTATTAGATACTGACAGTACATTTTTTTCGGAGTTTAAATTCAGGTAAGAAAAGATGGATGGTACAGGCTGGGAGAATGTTCAGAAGCCAATATGGGTTGTAATCGTAGTCTAGAGATGTACAGTTAGCAGTCTGGAGGCCAGAGCTGGCCCTTGAGTACATTTTACTGGTCTTTTAATAGCTTTTACCAGCTAATGAAATGATAAAAAAGTTATGCATTTTGGACTTTTCACAAAGGAGGCACCGAGCGCTCATCTCCAATATGATTTTCAGTGAGAGGCAGGAAAGTGAAGAGACGTCAGCGGAGCTCCAGGTGGTGCAGCAAGCAATCGAGCTCGACCCCGAGAAACTTTCACTCACATGTCTGGGAGAAATTCGCAACCGCCCACCTCCGAGTGTAAAACGGAGTTGAAAATCAACTTGGTCATCGGTTTCTGGCAACATTTCCCACTTTGCTTGAAAATTTATTGAGCACTGAAGCAGAAAAGTAGCATGGGTGGTGGTGTGGGAAAACCTGTCATGTATAGCTGAGAGAAAAATGCAAGTTTTGCCCGTGATTACGTTTTTCTGCTAATAACATTCGTTGACACCTCAATTTTAAGTAACCGTAAATATATTTCAGAAAAATTAATTTGAAGGGGAGTTTGTTACTTTTGATCCTTGCTTAGACTGCAGAGGTGAAGTTGAGTAAGGAGGCAGTTAATCAAATGTGGTGGTCAAAACAGTCAGTCTGCCTAAAGATGACAAATACTTTGCTAGCTAAATGTGATTTCCACACACAGTGAAAGCCATGCTTTGATCATGTTGTTGTATAGCTACATGATATCGTGAAGGCTCATCAGTTTAGTTTGTAATCAGATGCCAGCAGTGAAAATGTTTCCCTTTTTCCCTTGTTCTTTTTTGCCTGACGTCAATGCCTGACCTCGCTAACGCTCTTGTGGCTCCCAAAGCCATGCACCAAAATCTTGCGCCTTCCTAGAAAAGTGAGGGCTATGATCATAGAAGAAGGGAATAAATCTGCATTGGGATATTCATCAAGCACATACTGTATGAATATGACGGTCAGGCGTCCACATACTTTTGGCCATAAAAAAAAAAAAAAAAAAATATATATATATAAACATATTTCCATTTACAAGAGTAATTACAAGATCACCTGATCTTGATCAAACATTGTTGGCACATCACATGGTATTACTTTTGTAATCTCTTCCCGGCTCTAATCTAATTTAATAGTCCTGTCTAAAACCAGATTAAAGCAGGTAATCCGCTAATCAGGGAAGTCAGATTTACGCCATATAGTCAGACTTCTGATTGCAAGAGTACTTAGTAGTGTAGCCGAAATATAAACGTTTATTAGGTTGTTATTATTATTCTAAGAATCAGAAGTTAGTAGTCAGATGTTTGGGGATAAAAAGGAAAATGGGATGGAAGAGAACTCATATTCAGCAGCTTTTTAATACAAGGGAGAATCAAAAACTAAAGGCAATTTTAAAAATTCTCCAATAGCCCGGCGAGCAAAAGCCAAAACGGAGAGTGGAGTCATCCATCTTCTCCAGCGAAGAAGAATTTCAAAAGTCAGCCCCCAACCCCCCAAGAAAATCATGTTAACGTTCTTTTGGGACATGAAGGATCCTATTCTGGCACATTTCCAAGCACATGGGCGAACAGTGAACAGTGCAAATTCCTGTGCATTGCTCTGAAATGAACTTCAACCTACAAAACCTGCAAAAGAAGAGGAATGCTGTCCGAAACAGTCTTGCTGCACAGTGACAATGCACGTCCTCATACAGCAGCAGAGACCGTGGAGACAGTGCACCGGCTCGGGTTCCAACTTCTACCACGTCCTCCTTACAGCCCGGATCTGGTGCCGAACCATTATCACATCTTCACTCGTTCGTCTTTTGTCCACTGAAAGAGAGGCTGCGCGGTCGCAGATTCACCTCTGATAATGTAGTAAAGGAAGCAAAGCTCACGTGGCTTCGGGAGCAGCCGAGAAACTGAAGGCTGCTGAACGATACAACAAACGCATCATCTTGCGTGGGGACCATGTGGAAAAGTGATTCAATTCAATTTCTCAGAGTTACTTCTTTTAAAGCCATTACATGTATTTTGCCTTTCCTTTTTCATTCTCCCTTTTAAATTCATTACTCTTATTTTCCTTTTGCAACTGGAATAATGTCCCTTTTAAATTATCTCTTCAAACTAGAAAAGCTACATTGAATATTGTAATTCCTGATATAGGGACAATGAATAAAATAAGAAAATATAAGAAATAATCAGGAAATCATAGCAGACACAGAGAATTTTACCACCAACCTCTCCCTTTTGTTAAGTTCACCATGGTGTCCACGCATTTCTCATTTGCAGCATGTGCGAAATTGCCTGAAACAGACATTGAACACTCCATACGCCCCTTTTCCCTCTCCCAATTTTTTGCCATGTATCTTACAAGAGAAATGGTTGTGTACATTGTAGATATACTGGCTGCACTTACACTTTCCTTTTGTTCACATTTTTATTCCATTAAACATCGATGGCCACTGATTATTTTTAAGCTAACACCAAAAAATGGCTCTCATAACACGCAGCTTTGTTCTAAAACTAACACGGTTTCGGCCTCAAATAAGTAACTACAACTGTGCGACGAACCAGTGACGTGACAGGGGCTAAAACAGAAACCAGCAGATTTCCAGAAACACATTGATGAATCCAGTTCCAAACTATGGTTTCATCTGTACTTTGCTCTGACCTCTGCTTGCGTATTTTCTCGATTTGCTTCTGTTATGAGCCTGGATACTGTCTATGAATATAAAACGCCTCTGAATTTCTGTCTGACTGCCTGAAATACCCCAGCAGTGCACACAAACAGGCTGCAAGCTTTCCAATCACAAACATGTTCAAAGATCTGTGACCACGACTTGAAACACATTTTATTCTGGTGCACTTTAAGCACAGTCGCCTTCACAAGTCCCTTTCTAGCGTGTTAATAAAGCCAAATGATTGAAGGTGGCATCAAATAAAAGAGCCAGCTGTTTATCAGGGGACAGCCACTGACAGGGTGGAAGCCAGAAAGGTGCAAAGTGAAATTAGGAAAGAAATTAAGGTAAAGGACCTCAGTGATGGGGAGACTTACAGGAGCATTATACCTGCCCGCAGAGGATCGGGCGATAAAAGAAGTGTGAAATTACTTCTACGGGCTTCTTTATAAGCAACACAGAATACGGAAGCTTTTGAATGTTTTCTTGTCGGTTGCTTATTTTAGATTTTTATGCATATTTTAGGTTTTTCGAGAAGCCTGGAACAGGATCAGTTCTTGTTGATGGCCTATAATTTGATGCAATTTAAAGGCATATCATATTCAAAAGTTTTCCCAGCCGCCCAAGTGACGAAATCAAAACAAGACCGACATAACTGGAATGGCAGATTTTTTTTTTTTTTCTGGATATGTTCTTTTGCTCTTCTTGCTCTTGGTTCTCTAGCTGGTCTCTGACTAGTGCCCAACCAGTGACCCTGAAATTCAATTAACCTTTTGTGTGGTGTCCCTCTTTTTCAATAGGCAGTATGTATTGTTTTGGGGATTTTTGTGTACAATTAAAAATAGCACCAGGAGCATGGTTTGGCCATTTCTGGGGGTTTTTTTGTTTGTTTGTTTGTTTTTTTTAAGAAGAAATAAGAGTAGGTAAAAGACAAGAAAATGACTGACTACATGTAGACAGTTCTTTAGGTCTGTTAAAGGAAATAATTCCCTTTCTCTCTGTATCTCTGCCTCCCAGACACCTTGCAGTGTGTTGAAAATGACCTTCAAAGCCCATAAGTCTAAAGCTGTCCTCCTTCTGTTGTGTGCCCCATTCCTCAAAATTCTTCTTCAATTCTGTTCTTCAAAGAATTATTTTAGACATGCACACTCACTCTCTTACTCATCTTCTGCCGCTTAATCCTGTTTAGGGTCACGGGGGGAAGCTGGAGCCAATCCCAGGTGACTTTGGGCGAGAGGTGGGGTTACATCCTCGGCAGGTCACCAACCCACCGCAGGGCGACACACAGAGAAAGACAACCATTCACACTCACTTTCACACCAACGGGCAATTTAGAGTAGCCAATTAGCCTAATCCCCTCTGTGCATGTCTTTGGAGTGTGGGAGGAAACCGGAGAACCCGGAGGAAACCCAGGCGGACACGGGGTGAACATGCAAAATCTACACAGAAAGGCGCCCAGGTCGACCCCGGGGATCGAACCCATGAGCTTCTTGCTGTGAGGCCACAGTGTTAACCACCACATCGCCATGCGCCCCTAGATGCACGCACACACACACACGCACACACACACACAAATAAATAAATTACTAATTTATATACAAATATACCTTGGCGGGGTGGGGGGGTGCTCCCGTCTCCACTAGCATGCAATTCATTTATTCCAAAGTGCATGCCAGTCAGCTTTAATCTTGCTACCAATAGATAGAGCTTTTAAATATTTACAACACAGGAGTAATTTAATTAGAGATTTACACCATCGTTTATCAGTGCGTGTTCGTGGCGTTTTTTAACGCCGCAAACAAACTGCTTTGTAAAGGGACAATAAAGATTTATTGAAATGATTGCAACGCTGAACTATTATTCAGAATTGGCCACAGCCTTCCAGCAGTCTGTCATTCATTCAGCCACCGAGCCGAAAGCTTGTCAAAATAATGCAGATTTATCGAGGTAACATTTGTATCGGATGATGCCAGACACTCACTGACTCGGATACAATGCATAATTCAGTAGGCAGTGGCCAAAACATTTGGCGCTACCCTCAAGCGAGCGAGAGAGGTCAAATAAACACCGGGCTTAAAATGTTTGGAAAGATAAAAAATAAGAATGATAATGGATTTGAAAGCCAGGATTTATTTATTGATAGATTTTGTGTTACACCCAGACCTTTTGAAAGCCTGATATTACTGAGTTGGGACTCCACTGACTCTGGCTGATTAACTTTTGTGAACCGTCTGTAATACAGCTGTAAGCCAAACGTAGAAACGGTGTCAAAATTTATAATATGGGTCAATACACTGGCAGACAGGAGGATCATAGGAACATTGTTAATTAGATACCATGGTAGGGTCTAAATACGGAAAACTCGAGGGAGGAGACTTGAATTTATGCCAACACAGCAGGGTATACGCAGACCAACTAATCAAGTACTAACACAAAACAGGTGGACACAATCAGGTAACAAACCAATGACAGGATGAGGGGTGGAGACAGGACTAAAATAGAAACCAAAACAAAAGCCTATGATGCTTGTCACCATGCGAAGGCAGCAATAGGCAAAATGTAGCAACGGCATCTGGCCTCTGCATGTTCTTATAAGCTAAAATATGCACTTTTTTTTGTCCGTAGCTGGGGTCTGAGTTGCTTTGAGTGTCCCGGATTGCAGACAGTACTTCTCTTGGTGATGTTTGGTGATCAAAGGCAACTTTGAGGTAGAGTCTCTGATCACGATAGTTGCTTTCAGTTGGCTTGTTCTACGTCTTCTTTGGTGCTATGGGAACACTGCCTCCGGGGAAGTTTGCGTGGTAGCCGGCTGGCATTGATTTGTTGTACACACATACACTAATAGTATTGTTTCTACAGTGCTCTTGGAGGGACACTCCCAGGACCTGTCACAAACATATATTATTTCAAAAACCTCAAGTTTTCCTCATACCTGACTTGAGCAGCATTTATGTGTGCAACAGAAAAATATTCACTTCTTTTCTTTTTCATGTCCTCCCTAACTAGGGTCTACCAAGGACTCGGTATGTTGTTGTGGGTGATGCAACGAGTGCCAAGCAAAGGCAACATTCCTGGCTTCTTGAGGTTGAGCCATTTGCTCTCTCTGGGCATTTTCAACTTGCTTAATCCGTGACTTCTTTGGTGCTATGGGAAACACTGCCTCCAGAGAAGTCTGCATGGGAGCTGGCTGGTGTTCTTCTTGCACCTGTGACCAAACCAGCATAGACTTTGACTCTGGCTTCTCCACAAGCCTTGGTTTCTGTGCACACATACTCGGATGGTCTTGTTTCTGACTGGATCTTGAAGGGAGCTTCCCAGGATTTCATTCAAATGTTTTCATTTACAAGACCTCAAGCTTGTTCATACCTGACTTGAGCAGGATCCATGTGTCCAATGGAGGTACCGGTATATGCGCTTCTTTTCTTTTTCATTTGGTCCCTAACTGGGGTCTACCCTGGATGTCTCAGTACGTTGCTGCGGACTTGTGGGCAGTACTTCCCTTGGCGATGCTTGGCTATCAAGGGAAACATTCCTGGTTCCTCTGAGGTGGGATCTCTGATCCTTTAAGTTGTTTTCAACTCAAACTCAGTTGCTATTCACATATGGTTAGTGGCCTTGATTTGAAGGTGATCTTAGAGGGAAACTCCCAGCATTTCTTGCAAAAATTTCATTTGGGATACCTCAAGCATAGCTGGTTTGAGAAGTGTCCATGTGTCCAATCAATAAAGGAGCTTTGCATGTTCCTCCTATAGCCACATGGGTTCCTTCTGGGTTCTCTAGTTTCCTCCGACCTCCCAAAAAATCCCAGTAGGCAGGTTGGCTATTGTAGGTCTATGTGTGTGTGGTGGTGGTGGTTGTGGTGGTTGTCTGCAATATACTGGTGTCCCATCCAGGTTGTATTCCCACCTTACTCCCAGTGTTTCTGGGATAGGTTCCAGATGCACTGCAACCTTTAGCAG
Source organism: Chrysichthys cranchii (assembly GCA_030068335.1). Lineage (NCBI taxonomy): Eukaryota > Metazoa > Chordata > Actinopteri > Siluriformes > Claroteidae > Chrysichthys > Chrysichthys cranchii. Next base: position 2,616 of record JAQMCW010151615.1, on the reverse strand, counting down.
GATGGAGCAGGTACTAAAGATGAATGAAAGATGGTTGTGGGTGCCTTTAAACAATTACATCAGTTTTTCACAAAATACTACCTCCATTTAAAAAAAAAAAAAAAAATGCATGCAGATTTATCAGTTTAATTGTCTCACTTTCTGACTGCGTCTCTTTGCATGTCTCCTTATATTTCTGCCACTCTGTATTTCTGTTTCTCTTTCACATTGAAATCCGGTCTAATCTCGTTTTTTTCTTTTTTCTTTTCTAGCCTCTGTGTTTGTCTCACTCTTTCTGTCTTTCTTGTGCTCTCTTTGATCAAACTCAGACAAATGCATCACATCCATGTATGCATGTGACCACAAGAGTAAACAGAATTCCTATTTCCCGGTGCACCATATTGTCTCAACTGAACTTGCAAGAAGAAATGCAGCTCCGAGTCTTTGTGAGTCACACTTCCTAACAGTTACACCCCAAGTCTGTGGGAAGTGTGGCGTATTTATGTAAAAAAAAAAATTATACATATTAATCAATTATTTACCATGTTTTTTTTTTTATTTGCTTGATTACTTCTTATGCAACTGTGCAAGCATGTGTAATGTAGTTGTATGCAAGAATGAAAGTGCTAAAGTGTACAAATGAGACAGGGGTGTGTGTGTGTGTGTGTGTGTGTGTGTGTGTGTGTGTGTGTGTGTGTGTAAGGTCTCATGTGAATATATGAATAAGCAAGTACATGTGCCAGTACTTAAGTTACCCAGCTAACAATTTTTGGTTCCCAGAACGTTATTTTTTGGTTACAGGAACATTCCCTGAAGGTTTGTTCGGTTGACCTGTGGTTTGCCAGCAAAGTTTGTTTTACATAAATCTAATCTTATTTTTTTGGTTGCAGGTTTTGGTTTATGGAAACCTTCTCCTGAAGTTCTCCTCGTATTTGTAATGTTGGACCCTTTGGCGAACCTCTGACGAATGTTCTCATTTGTTTGTATGAACAGTCCCCCATTATTGGCCAAACTGACTGATTAGATTTACAAACATTGTGTTTGCTGGGCATGCATTTGTGCAAGTGTCCATTATGTAATCATACAAATGTAAAGCTCCAAATTTGTTAGTATCATGGCATGTGAGTGTGTATGCAAGTATATGTGAGTGTGCATCATTGTGCCCAGTATAAGTATACCCAAAGGTAACTGACCGAGTATGAACGGGTGTATTATGTAAATACAAATGCATGCATTTAAATGTTACCTTTAAACTGCTTATGCGTATATGTAAGTTTGCCCATACGTACTGTATGTGTGCAAGTATACAAGTATATAAGCATGCACAAACAAAAAAGCATTCAACTGTGCCAGTATGTAAGCATGCATGTAAGTACGCATGTGCGTCAACTATGTAAGTTTGAGGCGTGGAAGTGTGTGTATGTACAGTATACAAGTTTTCAACTGAACCAAGTATGGGTGTGTGCATGTGCATGTATGGAAGTTTCTAGGTTTGCACGAATCGAAGTAAGAAAGTTTTCAAGTGCGATACTATAAAAGCTTGCATGTGTTGCAGTATATCGGTGTTCAAGTAGGCACTTTTGTAAGTGTTGAGATATTCAGTGTTTATTATGTCTCTGTGTTTTGCTCTTTGATTGCAGTAAGGATGGGTGGTTGTTTTTTTGTGCACTTCTAGTAAGCACCTGCTTCTCCTTTTCCTAATGACAAGTCAAATAAAGCTCCTCACCTATAATTTAAAGTATTTTTTGCCTACACACACAATCTAATTTCATTGCCCCATGCTTGAATGGAAACTAAATTTCATTATTTTGGTTGCATGCCACTAAACCCGGTTATGTGCAGTCGTCGTCATCCATGTTGAATGCCTCTTGCTGCCCTTTCTAACTAACCAAACTGCTTTGCCTCTTTTTCCTCTCAACTAAAATGCTCTACCGCGTGCCAGCCGTGCTAATAGTAATATAAACCAGACAATATGAATGTTTTAATATGATTGAATAGATTAGATTAGTGTCTCTTTAAAACACCATATGTCTTTTTATTTATTTATTTATTTATTTTATTGAAGCAATATACAGTACGTGTCATACATTTTAGTCTATTAGTCATGGTAGAGCTTCAAAAATAATTCTGTATTAAGCTTTCACGTCACAAATAGAATTATCCTGCAGTTTACGCTCCTGTGCAAGTATGCACGTCGAGTATAGATGTGCACATAAACACTTATACGAGTGTAATGAAATGATTTTTGGATAAACGTGACATGCTGGACACAGTGGGGAACCCAAGGGGTTGGTGAAACATATCCATGGGATTATTTATTTATTTATTGTGACAGTTGTGGAAATCACAACCCGTCATTATTTATCAAAGTTGTTATATTAAGGGGACCAAGTAAAAAAAAAAAAAAAAAGTTAACTTCAGAGAGAGAGAGAGAGAGAGATCTATTTGAAAAATTTAAATGATGTTTTCTGCCACTTAATCCTGGTCAGGGTCACAGGGGGAAGCTGGCGCCAATCCCAGCTGACATCAGGCAAGAGGCAGGACGCCAATCCACCACAGGGCAACACACAGAGACACACAACCATTCACACCTCCAGCCAATTTAGAGTCGCCAATTATCCTAATCTCATCTGTGCA
>JAQMCW010151604.1:0-12613 GCA_030068335.1 Chrysichthys cranchii | reverse complement strand
ACACTGTCTTTTGAACGCATTTATCTCTAAATGTGTGAAAATTGCGCGAAAAGTGCTAAATGCTGGAAAATCTGACAGGTAGAAAACTGTTCAACTGTCTTTTACAAATGGCGCCCCATATCTGTTAGACAGCTGAAGATGCACAATGACCCAAAGGACAAATTCAAATCAACAAAAGAACAGCTTCAGATGAAGATCAAGATGTTTTGCAATAGCTCAGTTAAAGCCCAGGTGTAAACTGTATCAAAAACCTGTGGTGAAAACCTGTTTCCTATTCATAGGAAATACCTTTGCAATTTGATCGATCAGGAGTTTTCACAGAGAAAAGTGGTATACAATTGCCAAATTAATATCTGCCAAATTAACATAGCCAAGTTGGAACACTCTTACTCAAAAGAATGAGTGCTGTATTACAAGTAAAAGTTAATTTAAGAAAATATTACTTAAAGGGTGTTTCTTTATTTTTTCCTAAAATGATTCTATTTGTTTTTCACTTAAATTTTTTGTTGCTGCATCATTAAAATGGGAAAAATATCACGATTCTTGGTTTCATTTTTTTTATCTTGTAAAACCCTATTTAACAGAGACCGTTAGACATTTTATATATTCACTGTCGATGGATTGCTGAGTTGAGCATTCTTTTAACATTGGACAGCATGCAATTTCTCAAGAATATTTCCTAGGAAGTTCAGCTTCCCAGAAATCACCACTACTTGACTAATAAATTCCAAAGCATCAGCAGATTTCAAATGTCAGTCCCCTGTTTTATGTCACTCCACCCATATCAGTTTAGGTAAATGGAAACTGAAAAATAGCACTTTATTCCACTTATGTGAAATGTTTATTTTTGCCTGCATCATTTTTTTGGAGTGGTAATTTTGGATCATCGTTTACACACAACCATTTAAACATACCTGCAGTGCCAGTATAGTCCCCAATGGTCAGTGGGTAGCCATCATCTTCAGGGTCTACTGAGAACAGTCCAACTCCAAACATGTCGTACTGGGCAAATGCTGTACTGTTCTCGAAATCTTCCAGATCTATCCTTAACTCATAGTTTGCTTGGATAGACAAAGCATGCATCTGCCTTAAACCTAAGGAGAAAGTAAGAAAAGTAATGTCAGCCATTAAAGGCCATTATCAATGCTATCAAAGACAAGTAAAATGGTGTAGTAAAATGGTTTTCAGTTTTTTATTTCGATCCAAGAAACATAAAAGCAAAACATATTTGAAACCCTTTCAATGTGAATTAAACAGGGGTGAACCTGCTTCTCAGAATTTTCATGTACAGTGGAACCGTTGGTCACGAACGCCTCCGAAGACAAACAAATCATTTCCCGAGCACAAAATCGTCCAAAATTTTGCACCTGGTCACGACCACATAATCGGGTGCGGAACAAACACAGCCCCAGCCATTTTCCCCTTCTGCTTCGTACCCACAGATGTTTTCCCACTTTCTGTTTGCGTATTGCACAATTGTGTATTGTGCACCTAACAAAGACACGCATGTCCCTTTAATTGGTCTCTGTCAGATGTGCGTTCATTCGCTGTACAGTAACCTCCTCCCTGCCCATCTTCCTCCTCACGTCCTTAATGCCAGAAGTTGGCTCATGCAAGGTTAGTTTTCTTGGTTGTTTACAGTAAGTTGCTGTATAATTAAGGATTGTTCAAACTTTGATTTTTTTTTCTGTGCTTAAAAAAAATTCACAGCATTTTTTCGTTGTGTTTCTCTGCCTTTTTGCTCTATAAGCTTCATTATGGGTCCCAAGAAAGTGGAAATGGTAGTGAGAGTAAGAAGCCTAAGCATATAACAGTTGAAATAAAGAAGGAAATAATCACAAAACATGAGAATCTCCACCATATCCCTCCTTATCCTTTTCTTTTTCTGATGCAGGCGAACTGCTCCAAAAGTGAATATGAATAACCTGAATATAATTGGCATGCCTCTGTGCAGCTCAGTCATATTTCACTTTAATAAGTTCCATAGTGAAACTGCAGCAAATCCCAGACCAATTTCATCCATAATTTGACAGAATTCTGAGTAACTTTGTTCAATGTGAAATGTCAAAAGAAAACTATAATGCTGACCCTACCCTAATCTTTTTTTTTTTTAAATGAGCTGCCAAATTAAAATTCTTACAAATCTTTACTCTTCACATTATTTCCCCAGGACTCAAACAGTGGTAATCAAAGCTACTAGATAATTAACTGAATTGAGCCACTGAGAAAAAAGACCTATTCAAATATGATTTCCCCATTGTGCAAATAATTGTTTTTCAACAGTGTTTATTCTCTGCAGGCCCAAAAGTCCAAAAGGTATATCGATATTTATGCAGGGATATTTGAAGGGATTCAGAAATGGGTTGTACACATTTTTAACACAATTTGCTGGGATTCCCATTCACATTATGCAAATATAAGTTTGTTAGATCTTTCTTGAGCAGAAATATCCAAGATGAGAATTTTCATTGGCATTTAGATCCCTGCCTTGCCTTTAGATCAAAATATGTAGTGTGAAGAAGAAAGTAGTTTTTTCTTTTTTTCTTTGTTTTCAAATGTAATATGATGCAACACAAAACCAAGGGATTTAAAAATGAAAATACAGTGATACACCACTGAGAAGATGGGAAGTACTGAAAAAAAAAAAAACACCTAACAGTTATCTGGTTTTTCCAATATATTGCTGAGATAGAAAATCACATTCATCACTGCAAATTTGTTTTAATTTACCTATATGATTTCTAGCTTAATTTTTCAGCAGCTTATAAAAAAGCACTTCATCCAGAACATACTATTACTTTGCTTTTGATAATTGCAATTTAAAATGCAACTGCTAAATTAAGGTCATGAAATCACAATGTGTACACAGGGAAAACATCTATATTTATCCATTTTGATTTGTCAAAAAAGGCAATGTTTTGTAAAATTTATGCCAAGGAAAACACGCCAGTAACTTGAAGGATAAGCTGACCTACAACCGCCTTGTGCAATGTTTGCATAACTTCTGAAATTCAATGTTGGATTTAAATCCTCACTGTACTCTTTAAAAATTCTACTCTAAATATATCTTCTGTTTGTAGTCTTAAGTAACTAAAGATATTTAAAGTGTTCACATATATTCACCTCCTGGTAAAAGAACAACAAATTACTGACCAAAAATAATTTATTATTTGCAGTACAGGCATGCTGTAGGGTTAGGGTTAACTGTATTACATTTTCATGGAAATTTATAACAATATAGAAGATATCCTATTCTATTCAGAACTTGCCATATTTACTTCATTTTGTAACCACCTGACAGGAAATTATGGGTCCTCCCACAGGATGTTGTTTTTCTTGTTTGGGGACATCATCTTGCATCCATACACAGAAAATTGAGCTTTCTTGTGTGCAAGACTCAAGGCCTATCCAAGGACAAACGTATCATACTGCTGTTTTGACACATTGCTGTTGACCTTCCCTTTACACTTAAAAAGAAGCCCCAACACACTCCCTCAAGTAACACACATCCAGTCTCACATCATGTCAGTACAGTACAGTTCTGTTGCCTACCTCATGTAAATTAGGGAATGTGTCATGTAGTTGCTTTCATGATAATAAGCATAAGCCATACATATTATATGATTATATAGTCAATTTCATTGCAAATCACAAATATCCAGTACAGATTAAAGAAGCTTGAATTTATCAGCAACTCATTTATAGTAGAATTTTCTAATCAGGCTGTTACTGAAAAGCAGGGACAAGACAAACAATGATCCTGGTCTATTTTAGGCAGCACTGTATAAAGAGGCAGCATACATGCTTGACATAAATTGATGTTAGGAGGTGAACCTTTTTTTTTAACAGAATAAAAAAGAGCATACATCATCCAAGCAAATAGATGAAATCCTTTCCTGAATGTATGGATTTTCTGTAAGTGGATTTCTTGGTGTGGTAAATATTTTTAAGATATGCAAAGGTGATTTTACAATGCAGTTATGTCAATGGCAATACTGTGTATATGATGACACGTAATACCTCTGTATTATGTAACTTCTTTAAAACTTATATTCTATTTTACTAATAAACAGAGACAAGAAGGAATGATTTATTCCCACAGTAGTTAACATGAGATAACATACATTTATGGCATGAACTGAAAGATTAACTGATTTTTTAACAACCAGGAAAAAGAGCTTACATTTATGTAGTTGTTCTGAAAAGAATAGTAACAACAGCAATGGAGAATGGCATGGTGGTGCAGTGGTTAGTACTGTTGCCTCACAGCAAGGTTCTTGGTCTGAACCTGTTGGCTGACTGGGAGCTTCCTGGGTAGAGTTTGCATGTGCTCCCTGTGCCTGTGTGGGTATATGCTAACATTTACTGTATACCAACACAACACAACACAACTTATAGTCTCAAACACATTAAAAAGGCAAGAAATTCAACTATTAAATGTTTAACAAGGCACAACAGTTAACTGAAAAACATTCCAGGTGATAACCTCATGAATCTGGTTAAGAAAATACCAGTACAGTGGACCCTCAGCTCACGAAATTGTTCCAAGACTCTATCGCAACCCAATTTGTTCACGACCCGAAATTTTTCCCATTGAAATTAATGTAAATACAATTGATGTGTTATACTTCTCAAAACATGTTTTTTAAAGAGTATTATGAGTTTATGTTTGGCAATAAAACATTGAATAAAATTAAAATATCCTTAATTATAGAAAAATAAAATTAAAGGAAATAAACAGATGATTTTAATGCACGTTACCTTTATGGTGGATATGTAGTTGCTGGCGTAGGTGGATGGTGGCGTAGGGATATGGTAGCGGTTCTCATGTTTTGCGATTATTTCTTTCTTTTTTCAACTGTTATATGCTTAGGCTTCTCACTCTCACTACCATTTCCACTTTTCACTTTCTTGGGACCCATAATGAAGGCTTATTGTACAAAAATGCAGAGAAACACAATTAAAAAAATGCGTTGAACACGTTCACACCACGAGTGCTTGACTGGAACTCAATGTTTGTGCCACGAAGCGCGGGTTGGCTTCCTGCATGTCAGTCGAGGATTTGTTCATCGGTCGGTACAAAATCTTGTTGGGAATTTAGTACATACATTGATTTGTTCGCAATCTGATGCATTCGCGAGCCGAGGGTCCATTGTATCGTGCAAAGCTGTCATCAGGGTAAACAGTGGCTTCTTTGAATACTCTTTTATTTATCCATATGTCTTATTTTGATGTCTTCAGTGTTACACAAATAAAACTGGGGGTATCTTTCTAAAATAATGTTATTTTATTAAGCCTTCAGCTGAAATTTAAAATTGATATGATTGCATGCAAAACAATATATTTTTAAATTTTATTAATACAAGATATAAAAACAGCACACACGTGTGTGTGTGTGTGTGTGTGTGTGTGTGTGTGTGTGTGTGTGTGTGTGTGTGTGTGTGTAATTCATTCTTCCATTCTGATTTAATTAAATTTCCTCCAGGCTTATTTCAAATATTTAAATTCTGAGACTGAATTTGTTTTTGTCTTTCTTCTTTTTCTTCCAAAGTTAGACCACAACAAGGGTCGACTGTAACATTCCAAATATGTGTTTCTTCTGTGAATATTTGTGTGCCTTGAATTTGTAACATTCAAATGCTCAGTGGTGCACTCAACTGTAACTAGGTACAATTATTAAATTATTTTAATACTGAGTGCTAATCAGCATGTTGGATGGAGAGAAGAGTAATGTCTTATCAACAGGTAATGCATGATGATTCTCACCTTTGTCTGATTACCGTGACGTTACGTTAGGAATGAAAATAACCTGAAAGACTGACACCATGCAATGTATGTGGGATGAGTGAAAGTAAAAATAAAAGTGCACTTCTGAGTTGTTACAAGCCTGCATTCTATCTCCTCATTTCCCCTTGAACCTCATCAAGTGTTATAATCACGTATCTGGAGATGGAAACTGTCTTTGTGTGCAGGTGTCGAAGTATGGCACCATTCTTTTCTCCTTCATTATTTTAACTGATGCTGAGAAAAATAAGGTTAAAATTTTCAAAGGTTCATAATTATAATGATCTTAGTACTATTGTAACCTCAGACTCTAACTAACAACATTGATATTTAAAAGTAATTTTGGTGTACTTTATTGCACACAAATAGGATTGAACTTTCTCACTCCTTTTTGCAGCAATATAGGAAGGCCCTTCAACCTTTAGCTTACATAACACTAGTGTTAAAGCAGCTGGGGGTTGAACCAGAAATACTCATCAGTTTACTGAGTATGGCCCTTATGACACTGTGAACAACTTACTTAGAAACACACAGTCTATAAGGTGGATATGCTGGTAAATCCTACTAGTAGTATGGTACCTTGATTAGTGAAGACTACAGCAGGGGGCAAAACTTTCTTTTACAATGCTCCACAGTTATGGAACAGCTTTCCAATTAGTGTTTTGGACCCAGACACAGTCTCAGCGTATAGGTCTAGGCTGAAAACATATTTGTTTAGTCAAGCCTTCTGTTAATAGCTTTTTATTAGGTAAAGGAGCAGATGTGGAGGGTTCTCAGGCATAGAGTGTTTTGGTGAACTTGGATGTTTGGATGCCCCACTCATGTTTGTTGAGGGTGAAGTGGCATGCCACTTTATGTCCTAGGGTGCCCTTAAGTCTGGGTTACCTTGTGGCTTCCCCGTTTAGTTGTGCTGCCATAGCTATAGTCTTGCTTGAGTCCTTGCTTGAACTCAGCACATGATGTGCACTGGTCTTACCAATACATGACAATAGGTGCTTTCACACCAAACAGTTATATGAACCTGAGAGGATCTGACCCCTGGGGAGCTCCCCTGAAAACTATACAACTTCAAGAGCCTTTTCTCTGTTTGCATTTGCATCACCAGTAGGAACGCTGGTGTGTTGAGAGCCATATCAATTTGCCTACGGACTGTCTGTCCATGTCCGCATTTATTTTTTTCATCATTTTAATGTTAAGAGCTGTTGTTTGCATTCCTAATGTTTAACATGCATTTAATACTGATCCCGACTCTGAATAATTACAGTCGAACTGGCTTTGGCTGTTCAATACAAATACATAAAGGTTTTTTTATATAGACTATCTGGCAAACAGAAAATCTACTAGTGGTGATTTTTTCAGTGATTTTTAGTGATTTCAACCATGTCACATAGTCCCCTCAAACTGCATTGCAAAGAAGTGCACATGCTGTGAGTTTCACTTTGTTCTTCTTATGTTCAGCTGTTCAATATGAAGACACAAAGATTTCTCATATAGATAATCTGGCAATTAGAAAATCCACTGGTGATGATTTTTTTAAATGATTTTAGTGATTTCATACATCACTCTTACTCCATCTCTTGTGCATCTGCTGCGAGTTGTGCTTTGTTCTATTTTTTTACCTGTTCAATACAAAGATACAAAGATGTTTCATATATATGAACTGGCAATTAGAACCAACCACTCTCAGGCTTCAGGTTTTCTCATCTGTTACCCACCACACGCCATGTGGTTTTTTATTTTAAAAAGTGCATTTTTGTAAGTTTCCGTCTGTTTCATCCTGTGATTTAAAAAATGCTATGCGGCTCGTAAAATATCACTGCACTTACGTCTTTCACCAAGCAGATGCGTCTCTTATGGTTCTTACTGTGCTGGGAAAGGACCTACCCTGAGGTAGAGGCTAAAAAAGTCCCTGAAAATGGTTTATACAAACTACAATTGTCCTCAGTTCCTGTGGTGTGAACATGCAAAAAACGGGGCTACTTCTTTCAACAGTTATGAGAACTACAAAAAGTCCCTGTGGTGTGAAAGTGCCTAATGAGCATATGCAACAATCTGTGTTTCTCCTTCTCCCTCTCCCTCTCACTGTTCAGCTATACATGCTACTCCGGGGATACCAGTGATCCTGACCCTTTCTGCTCTCAAGACCTACCTGATCCATCCTGATGCCCTACTTCTTGTTACAGTTTGCATCACTTCACTCCTGTGGAGGATGGCCCCATATAAACAGCCTAAAGATATACTCAGAAACTAGGAAGATGGCGTTGGACTGCAGTTCACGCAACCATTTTGTGACAATGGCTTAGACCTACAATTGCCATAATAACTTTAGGACTGCCATTAGAAAATGCCATTAACATTTTAAATGTTTAATCTATCTAGTAAACTTCATTCATGGATACACAACTGCACTTTTGACAATATAGAAAGGAGTTATTTATAATAACACAATCCAGTGTCAACTCGATGAGGGTGGATTTCTTTTTGAGTCCCGTTCCTCCTCAAGATTTCTTCCTCATGTTGGCTGAAGTTTCATTCCTTGCCACTGTTGCCTCTGGCTTTCTCATTAGGGATAAATTTGTAAATTCATAGGTTTAAAATTTTTATATTTCTGTAAAGCTGCTTTGTGTCCATTGTTGAAAGTGCTATACAAATAAATTGAACTATTCATAGCATAATAAAAATGAATTATTCAAAGCATAACAAAGCATAAGAAATGACAGCAATACCTATGTTCTACACAGGTTTTAATAGCTGGTAAATTATTAGTTACTATGTCTGTCATAGTCAGGATATAGTTAAATTTAGACAATGTATGTATTTAAAAGTAACCCCTTATAATATTTAGAGAACATACAGCCGACATTTCCTTGTCGTTGATGAGTTTTGGGAACAGATTGGGAACAGAATATTTTTTATGCAGTCAACATTGCAATACACAATATGCTGCAACAATTAAATGCTGTTTGAAACCACTGCATTCCAATTCGCAGTTCAAATATTAACTGTATTACATCAACATTTGTGTTGGCTTACAAATATCTCACACCAAATGAGGTCATTCAAAACAATTGTTTTAATGTCTTAAATGTATTAGAATGATTGCACACAGCAGAGCTTTTATCCAAGCTAATTATGAAACATACTGCACATAATTGTTGCTTGAGAACCAAGAACATCTAGTAAGTGAAATCTGGTGTGACTTCTGTTTGACTGGAATGAAAGCCTGTAGCTTCATGGACCCTTTGCAAATTAGATTTTCATAAGCTATTACGTCCTTGGTGGTGCATTCAGCCTATCCCATGTATGCTCTACACTGGGATAAATAAATGTAAAACTCACGCCTGACCTATTATCACTTGTTTTGTGAGTAATAAAAAACAAAACAAAACAAAAAAAAACCTTGATCTTTGCCTTGCAAGACTAGGGCACATATTCCACCCTGACTGCACTCTTAAAGAACCTGAATTTATTTCAGACAGTATGAACTTCCTGGAAAATAAGCATTAGTTTTCTAATAGCAGTGGACTGGAAAATAGCAATGGCAGAAACCATGATTAAACACCAATTCGAAGTTGACTGTTAAAAAAGTGCAAGTGTTCTGTTTGTTTTGCTTTGTTTGGTGACTTTTTGGCTAAGGGGGTTAAGATGTTGGCCTACTGATTGGAAGGTTGGGAGTTCAAATCCAAGCACCACCAAGCTACCACTGCTGGGTCCTTGAGAAAGGTCCTTAACCCGCAACTGCTCAGTTGTATAAATGAAATAAATGTAAGTCGCTCTGGATAAGAGCATCCGCCAAATGACAATAATGTAATGTAATGTTATCATGGCTCCTAATGGAAAGTCAGAGTCTTCAGATGGTAGTGATTTGACGAAGAGGAAATCCATCACAATGGAAGTGAAATTAGACATTGTAAAGAGATCAGAAAAGGGAGAAACAGCGATGGATATCGGCCACATACTAGGCCTTAGCCACTCTACCGTAGCGACAATTATCAAGGATAAAGACTGTATCCTAGAGCATGTGAAGGGATCAGCCCCTATGAAATCGACTGTGATTACTAAACAGTGTGACATAATGACTAAGATGGAAAGATTGCTAGTTTTGTGGCTGGAAGACCAGCATCAGCTGCATATACCAGTTAGTCTATTGTTGATTCAGGAGAAGACTAAACAATTGTTTGAGGTAAAAAAAAAAGTGCAAAGGGGGAAAGGAGTGAAAATGAAAAGTTTGTGGTTAGAAGGGGTTGGTTCATGCGCTTCAAAGCTCATGCCAACTTGCATAAGCTTAAGGTGCAGGGTGAAACGTCTAATGGGGAATGTGAAAGCAGCAAGCAAATTTCCTAAGACATTGGCTGAATTAATTAAACTGTGCTGAACAAGTGTTTTATGTTGATGAGACAGGTCTTTTTTGGAAGCGTATGCCTAACAGGACCTACGCCTTCTCCACCAAGGAGGAGAAGATAGCACCAGGCCATAAACTGGCAAGGAGAGACTGACTTTGCTTCTTGGGGGGAATGCTGCAGGTGGCTTCAAACTCAAGCCTCTGTTAGTGTACCAGGCAGAGAATTCAAGGGCACTAAAGGGCATTTGGAAGAGTCAACTGCCTGTCATCTGGACATCTAACAAGAAGGCATGGGTGATGCTTCAGATTTTTGAGGAGTGGTTTTACAGCCATTTTGTGCCATCATTGAAGGAATACTGTGTTAGCAATGGGCTACCTTTTAAGGTGTTGCTAGTGCTAGACAATTCCCCTGGTCACCCTGCCCACTTTGACTTTAATGACTTTTGACTAGAATGACTTTAATCCTAATGTCAATGTGGTTTACCTTCCACCTAATACCACTGCCCTTTGACAGCCGATGGTCTAAGGTATCATTGCCTCTTTCAAGGCTTATTATGTATGGAGGACATTTTCTATGGCCCTTAATGCAACTGTGAAGGACAAGAAACTGACACTCAAAGATTTTTGGAAGTCTTATAACATTTACAATGCTGTACAAAACATTGCTTTTGCCTGGGAGGCGAACAAACTTAAATGGTGCGTGGAAAAACTGTGGCCCCAGTGTGTTCCCAGTTTGTGAATAACTTCCATGGCTTTGAGGAGTCAGTGGAAGCTGTAACAGAGATGGTTGTTGCCATGGGTAAACAGCTTAATTTGGAGGTGGAGGCTGAGGACCTCACTCAACTGGAGAAGCAGCTGATTCAAGATGAAGTGATAGAAACCCCAGAACCCAAGAGATTTACCATCAAGGACTTGGCAGAAGGTTTTTCTATGGTAGAAGATGGGTTGGCAAAATGTCAGGCTGAGGACCCCAGTGATGACAGATTCCGTAAGTTCTACAGAGCTGTTATGGATGTCTTGCAATGCTATGGGTAGATTTTGGAGGAGAAGAAGTCATCAAACTTCCCGACTAGCTTGGAACAATTATTTAAGAAGGTCTGCAACAGATCCTGTACCCTCTATATCAGCTGCTTCTCGAGATGAAACACCACAGGAATAAGGCAAGGAATTTTTTTTACACTAATTTTTTGGTCAGTTTTTCTGTTACTACAGTACAGTGTACAGTACAGTATGTTTATGTCCTTTTCTTTTTTTTTCTGTGGTTTAGTTGTGTTTTTATGTTCTAGGTTATATGATTTTACAACTGTGTTAGGATAGGTCAGTGACTTTGGCTAGGGCGTGTTTCAAGTGTGTTTAAAATTCAGGTTACATCACTGTTGTAGGAACGGAACTGTCATAATCCAAGGACCCCCCATAATTCCTTTTTTTACTTCATGCACTATAGTGCAAATTTTATGCACTGTAGTGCAATTTAAAAAGCCTGTCTTATTTTATAAACAGGCATATATAAGTGGTATGGAGGGTATGAATACAGTAGATTCCAAATTTGCTATACCCTAAAAAAAATAAAATAAAAACAAACAAACAAAAAAAAAAGATGAGCACAGCATAGCCATAGCAATTAACCAAAGGAGTGAAGAAATATTCCTGGACATTATATAATGCATTTTATAATATATAAAATGCAGACTTGTATAAAGTTTGGGAGAAGCAACCTGTTAATGACACTAAACACACAGTAGACTCAGAACACATATGGGCCACATCTATAAAACAACGTGCCAAATTGTATTATTATGTATATTAGTAAACAGTAAAAATTTTATTATCCATTACTGGCTCAGTCTGTTTCCATTTACTGCTACTTAAAACAAGCTTCTCTGGCTCTTGACCAGATGTGGGTTATACACCCAGAATAACTACAAATGAAGACATGTTATCAGATGGTTTAATCCAACCGGGTAGGGGGGCATAAAGTGGTATTGATGATACTGTTTGTGTAGATACTGTATGTTCTCTGACAAACACTGTGACTTCCCAGGTTTATTTATGCTGAGATCACTTGTCACTTTAACTGCACACATATGAGAACATTCAGCTAATTATGTGGCTGCTGATTGCAACTGCTTGCACCAGAACTAATTTAGAAGTTTAACAGCAATAGAACTGAATATCATTTCAGTTACAGGTGTTGCTACTGCAAAATGTGGAAATGCTATGCAGTTTTGAATAAATGCCCTCCACTTAACCACACTTTGTCTGAAAACAAAGCATGTTCTACAAATCCGTGGCTAGTCAGCTACATAATAGGGCTATGTAAACTGATACTCTAGTTAAATATGGTTAAATAATTTTAAAAAACCATCCCCTTAACATGATGCTATACATATTCACTTACAAACTGAGAACATACAGTGGGGCAAAAAAGTATTTAGTCAGCCACCAATTGTGCAAGTTCTCCCACTTAAAAAGATGAGAAAGGCCTGT
>JAQMCW010151551.1:0-12619 GCA_030068335.1 Chrysichthys cranchii | reverse complement strand
AGCCCAAAGGTTGGGTCTTGGGCGCAGTTGGGTGTTCCAACAGGACAATGACCCCAAACACACATCAAAAGTGGTAAAGGAATGGCTAAATCAGGCTAGAATAAGGGTTTTAGAATGGCCTTCCCAAAGTCCTGACTGGGTCTGGGTGATGATATGCTGGCTAAAGGGACCAACACTTATTTTTGATGAACTCATTTCCATGAAGCACCCTTGTTTCCAGAACCCACATGACTTTGGGGAGATGCTTAAGTGGTTTTACAAAACCTTCAGGAAGGCAGAACCTGCTCCAGAGAGCCCTCCAGTGGCCGAGGCGGAGATGATGGCTCCAGAGCCCCCTCCAGTGGCCGAGATGGAGATCTCGGTTCCTGAGCTCCCTCCAGTGGCTGAGTCAGGGATGATTGCTCCAGAGCTCCCTCAAGTGATAAAGAAAAGAAGAAAGAGAAAGCAGGCATCCAAGTCAGAACCCAAGTCTGGGCCCAAGTCCAAGTTCGAATCCTCATCCAAGTTGGAACCCTCATCCAAGTTTGAATCCCTGTCCAAACTGGAAACCTTGTCCTCGCCCAAGTCCAAGCTTGTATCCACACAGGAGTCTGAATGTGAACCTGACACCAAACAAACTCTCCAGCCAGCCAAGACTTTGCCAGCTCTCCAGCCAGCCATGATTTCGCCAGCTCTCCAGCCAGCCATGACTTCACCAGCTCTCCAGCCAGCCAAGACTTCGCAAACTCTCCAGCCAGCCAAGACTTCGCAAGCTCTCCAGCCAGCTCACAGTCTCTGGTATGCTAGCACTCTCCAGCCTGCCAAGCCTGCTTATGCTCTCCAGCCTGCCAAGCCTGCTCATGCTCTCCAGCCTGTCAAGCCTGCTCATGCTCTCCAGCCTGTCAAGCCTGCTCATGCTCTCCAGCCTGTCAAGCATGTGCCAAGCACTGAGCTGCCACCTGTTCCAAGCACTGAGCCGCCACCTGTCATCGCAGAGCTGTCGCCTGTCATTGCAGAGCCACCATCTGTCTTCACAGAGTCACCAGCCTCAGCCTCGTCTGTCTTCGCAGAGACACCAGTCTCAGCCTCGTCTGTCTTTGCAGCAACACCAGCCTCAGCGACAAAGCCACCTGACATCACAGCACCTGCTATGCTCATAGTGCCTGCCACAATCGCCGAGCCTGCCACCAAACCAGCCATGCTTACCAAGCCTACAACAGAACCTGCCAAGATTGCCAAATCTGACACAAAGTCTGCCATGATTGCCAATCCTGCCACAGAACCTGCCAAGATCACCAAACCTGCCATGTTCACTGAGTCCACGGTCATGCCTGTGCCTGAGTCCATGCCTGAGTCCATAGTCACACCTGTGCCTGAGTCCATGCCTGAGTCCATAGACATGCCTATGCCTGAGTCCACGCCTGAGTCCACGCCTGAGTCCACAGTTACGCACGAGTCCACGCATGAGTCCACTGTCATGTCCACGCCTTAGTTCACGCCCTGTTTTCAGACACTCAGAAAAGTGGTGCATGGTGGAGAACTCGCACCGCTGAAAAATACACTTCCGACATTTCCTTGGCAACGTCACTGGCATATGCGCGAGGATTCGCGCCATGCTCATGCATCATGTGGGCTCCTACAGGTGTTCTGCCTTGGAACTAATGTTAAGAACTATAAATAGACTCACTTAGGCACAACAACTTTGCAAAGCATTGTTTGCCACTTCACATGTGTTACCTTGCCAGGCCTTATTGTTAGTTTGCATTCCCCGTGCTATTGCCAAGCCTTGAATTTCGTGTTTGTTTTGCCTGTTATCTATATCTTGTCTGTTTCTTGTTCTGAGCCTAGCTTAGCGTGTGTTATTCCTGTTTGCCCCTGATATTATCATTGCTTGTTTTGACCCCTACCTTGCCTGCCGTTTGTCTGTACGTCTGCCTTGATATTCTATAAACCCCAGTATGGATCTTACTTCAGTCTCCCACCTGCACGTGTCCACACACATCCTACATCTCTGACTCATAAAGGAAAAGGGGAAAACAGTTGAGAACTTTGTTGAACATCGTTGCGATGAACAATCACCGAAGTATGCAACCTTGTGAAGGCGGGTATCATTTGTTCAGAGAATATCATGTTACAGGACTTGAAACAAAACATCTAAAAAATGGGAACTAGACCTTGCATTGACTGAGAAACAGACCATACATACATGGCTCACACCTAACCTGCTGAATGCATCTTACAGCAGTGGAAAGGAAAAAAGGACTCCGCACATAAGTGTGCTCAGCTCCATATTATAAAGGACGCCAGCAGTGAGGCAGCTGGGGGAGAGACATGACAGGACATGGTGAAAAAGGATGAGAATACAGTTATAGAGGTGGTATGAATGCAGGCAGAAGAAATACACAACTGCAATGAAGCTGGATAAATTGCAGGAGAATGCCCACATATGGATATAAAGGAGGCAACATTCCCAGATGAGGCAAGAGAGGCGAGAGAGAAGGTAGTATGTGGTCAATTGCTAAAACCTCTTGCAATGTTGATCAAAATTGTTTTCTGGGCATCTATATGGAAAGAAAATTGAATTTCTACAGCAATTGTTTCTAATCTTGGGATGTGACCACAAAGTGTATAGTGAAATTTAGTTTGATGAAAAATCAGCTGATTAGGAAAAGGCTGCATTATTGCAGTTTGGCTGATTTTCAGGCAGTGATAGCTGAGTTTTTAAGACATTGACCTATTAATCGGAAGGTCACGAGTTCAAATACTAGCACTGCTAAGCTACCACTGCTGGGCCTTTGAGCAAGGCCCTCAACCTGAGACCCAAACATTAATGTTGTGTGCCTTGTCCTTTCTCCTAACTGTTTCTGTTTTTTAGTAACTGAACTATTGAACTTGATCGTTGTCTCCAAATAGGAAGAAGTTTGGCAAAAGAGTAATACTCAGTAGTCCTTATATGAGGATCTTGGACGAAAATGCACACAATGTAGTTTGTGGCAGAAATGTGATGTCCTTATATGAGTACAGTGGGGTCTCAAGAGATTGACCATCAACTGCTTATACACTGTATGAATGAGAGATTGCTCTGGATAAGGGCATCTGAAAAATGACATAAATGTAAATGTTGCACTGCACCTCCTTCCCCCACTGAATTGCACACTCCAGGGCAGGTAGACCCACTTTAAAAAAAATGACTCTGGAACTGAGACAGTGATCAGTCTGTCTCTAACAGAAGATTCTGTGCTGTCTTGTTTTTTTTTTTTATTTACATCAGAGCAGACATCTTTTTAAGTGTTTCATCTTTCAGTGTCAAGAGCTAAGGCTTGAAATAAATATTAACAGTGCATGATTGAGATCAGAGAAACTTTTTTTCCTCAAAGCAAGCCAACAGCATTCCTTTCTTTCATCTTACCTTTGTTGTGAGAGCTATGCCATCAATAAAAAGCTATGTCAAATGAAGATAATGTGATGAGTTCAGAAAAAATAACAAAGGAGCATCCTTTGCTTAAGGTCATTCTTGGATTTATATGGGATAAAGACATTGGTGTAATTAAGATGTAAGGCATTAGTTGTGTGAAAATGCTAAACAATTATATGTAAATCATATGTAAATGATAAGTCAAACTTTAGGCCTTTTGGAGCCCAATATCTTCTTTCTTTGGAGACAAAATAGATAACCTTGTCAGCTATTTAACTGAAAGATGTGCAATTGCCCCCTGTGAAGATTCTCTGGTGAACAGCCCACTGTTATCAATGTTAAATGAATGCTTTGTCAGTTAAGGGCAAATGGTGTCAGTGGTGTGTTATGCTGCAGGGTTTCATTGACTCTAAAATTTTTCTCTCTGGAGCTACAAAGAAATCCATAATCATTTCAGCCACCAGGTGGTAGTACTCTCACAAGTTATACAGATGGTCTGCTCCTCTGTTCTATATGGAATCATGTGAATTGGACATGAAAACTCTTTTATTGTTCTTAACTGAAAATGAGTGTTAACAAGTGTTCACAAATAAGATCTCATTCTGATCTTGCCACATTAAATACACCAAATTCAGCTTGCACAACTCATTAATCAAACGCTCATGTGTTAACAATTCATTTTGTTTACTTTGACCAATGTTACTATTCATCATACTCAGTGCAACACTAAATTTTCCAACTCTACTACTAAATGAGCTGTTTTGGACATTGTATCAAAGCCACATGGGATGCAACTAAACAATCTGATGTGAATGCTGAGTGGTGGCGGCAAGTTGTTGCGATGGAAGGGGGGGGGGGGGGTGGCGGTGGCAAATTGTTGCGATGTAATAGGGCGCCATGGCCCTGTACCAAAAGACCCACGGACCGGTACCGGTCTGTGGCCCAGTGGTTGGGGTCCCCTGTTTTATATGGACAGGTAATTTCTTGTGGCTAGCTGATGGTACTCCTACTGCATATGCAATTGTTGATTATTTTGGTGTGGTTACCTTTTACAAACTCCCTTCCCATTTCTGAGCACAAGCAGCCATTGTCTCACTGTCTGCATTGTGCTTATGTATTCTCAGTTGCTCATGATACAAACATTTTAGAAGCACAGACAGCTTCAGGAAAACTAATCACCCATTACACAGTGAGTGGCAATTTATTGGATGCAATTACACTCCCATCTCCTACTGCTCTTTGTAAATGTAAAGCGCAAACTAATAACCCTAATCCTGTTCGGTAGGTAGCACCAATGCTGGTTCAATGGCAAAGAACACAACATTTGCATGATTTCCTACCAGTACTGCAGATGTTCCAGATTACATATCCCCAACATCTTAACTGTGATGATTTTTCACTGACTAACCTTAACAATCTTGTTAAATTATAGCAATAAGCAACAGATAAAGAATTGCATTGTTGGTAACTGTGGTCAAGATCTCTCCACAGGTCTTTGATGTCATTCTGATTGACATGCAGCACTTCCATTTGTGTGTGTGCACTTTTTGGTGAAATTCATACATGGGTCAGACCATGTATCAAAGGAGGGTATGCTGGCAGCAGTAAACAGGCTTCTCAGTACCTGCTAACAAATTTAGCATATTCTGTGTAATTCATATTCAGAACAATATAGGTAAGAGACCACAGGTAGCACAATAATCAGCACATTATTACCTGTTTTCAGGTTATATATTATACCCTGATTTCAGAGAATTGACAACCTGTCAGAGATATTGATATCGTTTTCCTGTGACTGATATGTTCAGTAAATACCCAGAATGTCTACAATGTAGGAAACAGGATGCACACATCATAGCAAAGTGTTTGCGCTGGGAATTGATCTCTCAATTTGGCATACCAAAGAAAATTTTAAATCAGACAATGATAGACATTAATGAACAAATTAAATCAGCATCTTTCAAGTGGAGGGAGCAAGGGGTGGCATATTCAACAAGTGAAATCTTAAAAGTGTTCCCACACCAAGGGGAAACAACGAGGACATAAAGAACAAGATTGTTCCTTCAACGAGTGGGACTGCAGCCACTATTATTTTACTTGCTCATTTGTTTGATGTTCCTAAGAATTTTAAAAGTGAACATTGTAATCATAGTGTCAGATGTGCAGGGTTTGGGCGGTTACATGTGCAGGCTGAAGTCAATAGTAAAATCCACAACAAGTTTATTAGAACAGATAACCAGAGTAACAGTAACACATTAGGGCAGGCAGAATCGTAAACGACGGCAGGCAAGGTAAATCCAATCAGTGAACCAAATAACATGGGCAAAGATGATAAAACACTAAACTGGAAACAGGCTAATGGTCAAAACCAAAGAGCGTACACCGACTAACAAAAAGGCCTGGCAATGAAAACACACACGGGGCGGCAAACAATGCTTTGCAAAGAGCACACAATACACATCACCTTTAAATCACTTTCTGGGTGATAGTTCACACCTGAGCCCAATCAGAGCTCAGGTGACCTCGAAGGCAGGAAGTCAGCCATGTTGCTTTGTCCCATGTTCTCTTGAGAAATGGAGTCCTCAGGCATGCACAGCTATCGAGGGTGGATTGAGAGAGCTTGCTGCATGTACACTCTGCAGGAGTGGATCCATGACAGGAACACCCCCCCCCCACCAGACACTACTCCCAGAATGCTGACACATTGGTCCTGCAGGGGGCCCTGGGCCTGTAGGCTTGGGCATGGCACTGGACACAGCAAAACAAGGCTTTAGTTTGGCTACGAGTGCATACTTGATCATGACTACCAGTTCAGTCAGGAACATAGACGAGGGTGCAGGCACAGACTTAGGACACAAACTCAGGCATAGGTGTGACCAGGATAGAAATAAGGACTAGTACTGGGACAGGCATGGTGACAGGGACTGGGACAGGTTCTGTGACTGTATTAGTAACAGGAACAGGCTCTCGTTCTTTGATTGTGACTGGAAGAGGAACAGGTTCTCATTCTTTGACTGTGACTGGAACAGGAACAGCCTCTCATTCTTTGACTGGAAGAGGGGCAGGTGCTTGCTCTGTGACTGTGACTAGGATTTGAACAGGCTCTCTGTCCGTGACTGTGAGAGGAACAGGCTCTCTCTCAGTGACTGTGATGAGAACAGGCTCTCTCTTGGTGACTGGGACAGGCTCCGGGTCCTTGATGCTGACTGGAACAGGAACATGTCCTGCAACTGGAGCAGAAGCAGGCTCTGGCCCTGTGATTGTGACATGAATATGAGCACACTCTGGTTCTATGACTATGATTGAATCAGGAACAGACTCTGACACAGTAACTGGAATATGAACATCATAAACATGCTCTGTATCAGATGAAACAGACTTATTTGTGAAAGAGAGCTCAGAGACTGGAGCGAGGTTTGAGGATAGTAATGGCTAAGAAACTGTATCAGTCACTGTGAATGCAGTGGGCTCTGTGAACGTAGCAGTATCAAACATCAAAACTGTAGTAGTTTCTGTGGCTAAATCAGACTTTGTGGCTGGCTCTGTGAACATGGCAGAGGCTTGTGAACATGGCTGGCTTCAAAACAGCATCAGTCTCTGTAAATGCAACAGGCTCTAAGAGCATAGCAGTCTCTGTGATCGTAACATGTGCTGGAACTGTAGTAATCTCTGTGACTAAGGTAGGCTCTGAAGGCAAATGGTTCTGTGACTGATGCAAGCTTGGCTGTATGAGCAGGCTTGGCTGCATGAACAGGCAGAGCAGACTCGGGAGCATGAGTTAGCTGGAGAGCTTGGATTGTTTTGGTAGGCTTGAGAGCTTGAGTAAGCTGGGCAGGCTGAAAAGCATGAGAAGGCTTCAAGTCCTCCTTCATTTCTAAAAGAGTCTTTAGCTTGAATTCAGGTTTTAACTTGGACATGGATTCAGACCTGGATTCAGTCTCATATTTGTGTTCAGGTTCAAACTTGGGTTCTGGTTGAGGTTCAAACAAGGGTTCATCTTCATGTTCAAACAAGGATCTACACTCATGTTTCGGCTTACACTTGGATTCATATGAACATTCAAAAGACATCAACAAGAGTTCAGTCTTGGACAAGGATTCAGAAGTAAATATGGGTTCAGGCTCAATGAAGCCAGAAGAACAACATCATCTGTAAAGAGCAGAGACAAAATTTTGTGGCCAGCAAATCAGAACCCCTCTACACCTTGGCTGTGCTTAGAAATTCTATCCATAAAAGTTATGAATAGAACCAGAGACAAAGGGCAGGCTTGGCGGAGTCCAACCCCCACCGAGAGCAAATCCAACTTGCTGTTTGCAATGCAGACCAAACTGTGACTCCGGTCATATAAGGACTGAATAGCCCATAACAATAGGCCTGATACCCCATATTCCCAGAGCACACCCCAAAAGAAACCCTGAGGGACATGGTCAAATGCCTTTTCCAGATCCACAAACCACATTTGGACTGGTTGGGTAAACTACCGTGCACCCTCGAATATCCTGCTGTGTGTATAGAGATGGTCAAGAGTTTTGCGGTCAAGACGAAAACCACACTGTTCCTCCTGGAACTGAGGTTCAACAATCTGTTGGACCCTCCTCTTCAATACCCCTGAAAAGACTTTTCCAGGGAGGCTGAGGAGTGTGATTCCCTGGTAGTTGGAACACACCCTCCAGTCCCCCTTTTTAAAAAGGGGAACCACCACCCCAGTTTGCCAGTCCAGAGGTACGGCCCCCAATGTCCAAGCAATGTTGCAGAGGCGTGTCAACCAAAACAACCCTACAACATCCAGAGTTTTCAGGGCGGATCTCATCCACCCCAGGAGCCCAGCCACCAAGCCTGATTACCTCAGCGACCTCGACCCCAGAGATGGATGACCCTTCCTTTGAGTCCTCAGGCTCTGCCTCCTCTGATGAGTGTTGGTGGGATTGAGGAAGTCCTCAAAGTATTCCTTCCACCACTCAACAACATCCAGAGTTGAGGTCAGGAGCTCCCCACCTCCACCGTAAACAGTTAGTGAAGAGCTGTTTTCCCCTCCTGAGGCGGCAGATGGTGGTCCAGATCCTTTTTGGGGCCAACTGATATTCTTTTTCCATGGACTCACTGAACTCCTACCACACCCGAGTTTTTGCCCTGGCAACAGCCTGTGCAGTGGCCTGCTTAGCTTCACAGTACCTGTCGGCTGCCTCCAGAGTTCCACAGGCCAGAAAGGCCTTATAAGCCTCCTACTTCAGCTTGACTGCTCCTCTTACCACAGGTATCCACCAATGGGTTCGAGTATTACCGCCTCGACAGGCACCTATGACCTTGCAGCTGCAACTCCGATCTACCACCTCGACAATGGAGGCATGGAACACAGCCCAGTCGGACTTGATGTCCCCTGTCATGAATTTGCCCATACAGAGCGCACGTTCTGCACACCCATTTTCGGGCGCTCTGTAATGCGGTGCGCTTTGCGCTGGGAGCGCTCCACCGCAGCGCTTACAGTGCATGCTCAACGAATCATGTTTTGTTAAGTCACGAGCCTCTCACAGGTGTGTCACATTTGAGACAATTACGCGAACAATTAAGGTGACTTTAAAAGGCGACTCACACCAGAGATGGCATGGGTCATTGCATCTACCGACCAGATTTTTTTGAGGACAGTGTAAGGGTCAATTGCATTATCAGCTGGTTGACAGGACCTGCACTAAGTTTCATCGAGGATATGACCACCATTTGTCATCCCTGCCTGTTTCACCCAAACGAATTCTTAGTCGAGCTTAATCGCTTCTGCAAAGCACTCGGTAAGGCCAAAAAAGAGGAAAACATTCCGGAGCCCAGTCCTATAACAAAGGAAGAGGTAATAGCTCCAGAGTCCCCTCTCACTACCAAGAAGAAAATGAGGAAGTGAAAACGCAAGTCCATGTCTGACTCCACCAAGTCCACATCCAACTCCTCATCGGAATCCAAGTCATCAGAATCCACGTCAAAGTCCAACTCCTCATCCAAGTCCGACTTCTCATCCAAGTCCGACTTGTTGTCGGAATCCAAGTCAACGGAAACCAAGCCACAGTCCGACTTGTCGTCAGAAGCCAAGTGCGACGCCTCGTCGAATGCCATCTTCACAGCTCCAGCCTCAGACTTCTCAGCTCCAGCCTCACACCACTCAGCTCCAGCCACAGACCTCTCCATCTCAGCCCAAGTCACAGACCTCTCCGTCTCAGCCACAGAGTCCTCTGTCTCAGCCCAAGCCACAGAGTCCTCCATCTCAGCCCAAGCTACAGAGTCCACTGTCTCAGACACAGAATCCTCAGCCTCGGAGTTCTCAGTCTCTACCACAGAGTCCTCAGCCTCGGAGTTCTCAGTCTCCGCCACAGAGTCTTCCTCAGCTCAAGCCACAGAGTCATCCTCAGCTCAAGCTGCCACAGTCATCCTCAGCCGCCACAGTCATCCGATACCGCCACAGAGTTGTCTGCGACCGCCACTGCCCCATCGGTCACCACAGAGACGCCCACCGTTGCAGGGACGCCGGCCTCAGCCACGGCGTCACCCGCTGTCTCAGCCACAGCCTTGCCCACCGTCGCAGCACGGCCAGCCTCAGCCACAGCCTCGTCCGCCGCCGCCGAGATGCCAGCCTCAGCTACAGCCTCGCCTGCCGCCGCAGAAACATCAGCCTCAGCTTCAGTATTCTCTGTCATTTTAACATTACTATTAGTAACCTCAGTTTTGTATATCTCAGCAATGTTAAGAAACCCAGTAAAATCCAGGATCACAGACCCAGCCACAGAACCAATCAAGATCACAGAACCAGCCACAGAACCCACCAATATCACAGAATCTGCCAAGATCACAGAACCAGCCACAGAACCTGCCAGGGATCACCACAGCTATGTCAGGGATCACCACAGCCGCACCAGAGATCACCACAACCAGAGCCAGGCCCACACCAGAGCCCATAGTCGTGCCAAGGCCCACACCAGAGCCCACAGTCGTGCCAAGGCCCACACCAGAGCCCACAGTCGTGTCCAAGCCCACGCCAGAGACCACAGTCATGTCCAGGCCCATGGTCATACCTGGGTCCTTGCCAAAATCTATGGTCGTGCCAGGGTCCACGTCTGGGTCCACAGCCATGCCAGGGTCCGCATCTGGGTCCACAGCCATGCCAGGGTGTGCGTCCGGGTCCACAGCCACGCCAGGGTCCACAGCCATGCCAGGGTCAACGCCAGGTTCCGCATCCGGATCCACAGCCACGCCAAGGTCCACGCCAGGCTCCACGTCCGGTGCCATAGCCATGCCTGGGCCATCTTCCCGTGTCACAACCTCATCTGGGTCCATGTCAGAGTCCATGCCATGTTTCACAGCCATGTATGAATCCATGTCAAGATCTATATTCCATTCCACAATCATGCCAGGATCCACATCAGACTCAACATCAGAGTCTACGCCCCAAGTCACAGTCATATACATGCCAGAGTCCAAGATCAAACCAAGCCTTGGATCACCACCGAACAAAAATAGCCCCGAACCCACAGGTGCAGGTCCCCCAAGTGGTTACTATAGCGAAAGGCGCTCCGGGAGTAGCGCGTTTGGGGGGGGTTCTGTCATGAATTTGCCCATTCAGAGCGCGCGTTCTGCACACCCATTTTCGGGCGCTCTGTAATGTTATGCGCTTTGCGCCGGGAGCGCTCCACCACAGCGCTTACGGCACATGCTCAGTGAATCATGTTTTGTTAAGTCACGAGGTCTCTCACAGGTGTGTCTAATTTCAGACAATTACGAGAACGATTAAGATGACTTTATAAGTACGACTCACGCCAGAGATGGCATGGGTCATTGCATCTACCAACCGGATTTGCGCTTCTTTGATATTTGCACTGAAACGGATGTTGCGGTAATCCCACTTACTTGGCCAATATATGTTCCATGTGCTTTTCATTGGTTTGAGTTTCTCGTTTCTTTGTTTTGTTACTTGGCTACTTTGTTTATGTTTGTCTAGTTCTCGTTTTGGTTTATGCACTCTGTTATATGTCTTGGCAGCACGTCATGAATACCAGTTTAGTTTCCGCTGTATATACCCATGATTGTTTTCCAGTTTTCTGTTTTGTTTGTCTTTCTGATATAATAAATCACCCTATGGATTATTCACCTGACACCCACCTGCAAATGTGTTTGCCCATCATGCATCCTCATAACATCCCCCGCCTCCTTCGGAATGTGGTTGTATCTCTGTCAGGTGGGAGTTCAAGGCCCTTTTGACAGGGGGTTCTGCCAAATGTTCCCAGAGAACCCTCACTAAATGTTTGGGTCTTCCAGGTCTGCTCAGCATCCCCCCCGCCATCAAACTCAGCTCACCACCAGGTGATGATCAGTTGACAGCTCAGGTCCTCTCTTCACCCAGGTGTCCAGAACATATGGCCGGAAAGCCGATGACACAACTACAAAGTCAATCATTGAGCTGCTGCCTAAGGTGTCCTGGTGCCAAGTGCATTTATGGACACCCTTATGTTCGAACATGGTATGCATGATGGCCAGACTGTGATGAGCACAGAAGTCCAACAACAAAGCATCATTCAGGTTCAGATCGGAGAGGCCATTCCTCCCAATCACCCCCCTCCAGGTCTCACTGTTACAGCCCACATGGACATTGAAGTCTCCCAGCAAGTCTAAGGAGTCCCCAGGGGGGCACTGTCCAGCACACCCTCCAAGGACTCCAATAAAGGTGGGTACTGTGAGCTGCTGTTTGGTGCATATGGACAAACAATTGTCAGGACCCATCCCCCTACCTCAAGGCAGAGGGAGGCTACCCTTTCATTTACTGGAGAGAACCCCAACATGTGTGTACAAAGCTGGGGGTCAACTTATATGCCCACACCTGCTTGGCGCCTCTCTCCATGAGGAACTCCAGAGTGGAAAAAAGTCCAGCCCCTCTCCAGAGGATTGGTTCCAGAGCCCAGGCTGTGTTTATTTATCTTCAAGAGACCAAATTAATTTCAATACTATCCTCAGAAAAAATCAACTTGTATACTAGATCACTTACCTACACATTTTTTTTTCAAATAAATACAACTAGAAGCAAGCAAACCTCTTATAAAAAAGCAAGCAATTATTCTCTTATTCTCCTAGCTATGTACCTACATCCATTAAAGGTCCCATTGCGTCATTTTTTCAGTACTTTTGCAGTGTTCTCTAGTATGAATGAATGCCCAATGAGTCAGTTTTGGTGAAAAAAATGCTCTGGTGCTCCTG
>JAQMCW010151536.1:0-12620 GCA_030068335.1 Chrysichthys cranchii | reverse complement strand
TTGCGTGAGTCTTTTTATAGCTCCCGCAATCAGTCCCAATCCGGTACACCTGTCACCACCCATGTGATGTGCCGTGGCGCTGCGGAGGAAAACCAGGAAGTAGTCTTTAGCAGCGCGAGTTCTTTGACATGCACCGCTATTGGGAGTGCTCAGAATAGGTGCGCTGCACGTGCGCTCCGCGCGGGCAAATTCATGACAGTATTATGTATTTTTACTTTATATTTTGTATTATATTTTGTCATTTTTATATTAAAATTTGTGGGTTGTGGAATGAATGATCCATGTTTCCATTATTTCTTCTGGGCAAATATATTTTGATATACCAGTGATTTGGATTACAAGCACGTCTCCGGAACAAATTATGCTCGCAAGCCGAGGTTCCACTGTGTATTGAAGAGGGTACAAATATTAAAAAGGAATGTCTTTCTTTGATAAGCCAGTCTGTTCATATGATATAATAGAAGGGGGACGCTATATGAGAAGCTAACCTTCTATATGAGAAGCCAACAGTTTGGCCAAGATTTTCACATTCACATTAAGCAGGCTTATCGACCTATAAGCAGTACAGGATTTCAAATCCTTCCCTTCTTGTGTAATAATGAAATAGAGGCCTGCCTCCATGTCAGAGGGAGAGACCCTTGTTCCAAAGACTCATCAAAAACAGACAAAAGTAACAGGGCTAATTTCATGTGAAACTTTTTTTAAAAATCTGAGGGAAATCCATCAGGGCATGAGGATTTACTGGACTGTAAAGATTTAATCAAAGTTATAACCTCTTCCAGATTAAAAGGAGCATTAATTGCTCCTCAACTGTGGGGTCATCTAGAAATTGTTGCATATTTTCAGAATTGGGAGGAAACTCTGATTTGTAGAGAGTGGTATAAAATGGCTTAAAAACAATGAATTTCAGTTGTGTCAGACATCAAAGTTCTTGATGCATTTTCAATTTGTACAATTTGGTGTGCCGCAGAATGACACCTTAGTTAATGAGCTAATAAACAAGTAGCTTTATCACCGTATTCATAATAGTTACCGTGAGACAGCAATGACTTCTTTTATTGAGATCAGTTCAAACTCAAGTTGCAGATTCGAACGCTGCTTATATTCTTCTGAAGAAGGTTTCTGGGCATACTGACGATAAAGTTTTAAAATTTCTGTAGAAAGGTCTTTTTGTCTAGCTCTCCTGGATCTGGACAGATAAGAGGAGTAAGAAATAATCTGGCCTCTAAGATAAGCCTTAAATGTCTCCCATAATAAAGAATTCGAGGTGGCACCAGATTTATTAATAATTAAAATGTCATCAATAGAAGAAGAAATATATTCACAGAAGGCTTTGTCCAAGATAACCAAGGGACTGAGCTTCCAAGTGGATCGAAATGGTATGGTAGGGAGGCAAAGTGTTATCTAGAGCCAACAGTGCATCATCTGAAATGACAATTGGAAAATATTCAGAATTATACATTGAAGAAATTGAAGAGCCATCAATAAAAAAAAAGATGTATATCAGAATATATGTGATGAACATGCGAAAAAAATATTCTCTGTCTTGTCGATTATGAAATCTCCATGGATCAATGTATCCATTTTGAGTCAAAGTCGGAGAATGATTTGGGACTTTTATGCTGGTGGCAGATCTATCTAGTACAGGATCAATAGCACAATTTGAATCCCCTCCAAAAATTAGAAGGTGTTTATTTAAATTAGGGATCATCCGTAGAAGGTTATTATCAAATTGGGCATTATCATAATTTGGAGCATAAACATTCCCCAAACAACTGGATTGTGCAGGATGGAACCCTACAATAATTGAAAAGCACTCATTTTTGTCTGTCATCTTAGAAAGTGAGAACTGTGTTTTATTACTGATTAAGATTGCAACACCTCTCGTTCTGGAGTCAAAACTGGAGTGAGAGATGTGGCCTATTATTGGAATGCTCAAGTGTGTCTATTGGACAAAAATCCCGTCTGCTTTAAGATAACTTTTCAAATGAGTGAAAACCCTGGACCTCTTCACATTTTCCTTCTTTACTCTATGGATATGGTCCCAGATTGGCAAAAAAGGGCAATACACACATTGAACCACCTTAAGATCCACGGGTGTGAGACACAAAGTGCAAAACACTAAATAGAAACAAATAAACTAAGAAAAAATGAGAGAGAGAGAAAAAAAAGAAATATATACAGGCCAGACCACCCCACCCCGACCATCTTAGTCCCCTTCCCCGAACGAAGAGAACAGCAGCATATTCCACACATCTGGAACTTCCTATCTCAAACTCTCAAATGTCCCAGTATAAAGAACAAGAAAAACACTGCAAAAATGAATAACTAATAAAAATGTAATATTATAAGAGGGTGTTGAAGAAGTAATATAATATGTCTCATATCAGTCAGCCCCACAAGTAGGCAGCAATACAGCACAGGCCACAAAAACTGTGACAATGTGGGTAGCCGGACACTGGGATGAAAAATTGTTAGTTCCTACATAAATCCTGCTCAAACTTGTCAGCATTTGATGCAGACTGCAGCCACTTTTCTCCCTGTTCAGCAGAGTAATACACAGCTTAGCCAGATAAAGGAGCACAAGCCTGAATCCACATTTGTAGGAGTTCTGATGTGGCGCCCTTGAACTCTGCATGCTACTTCACCACCACTGGACAGTAATCCTCATCGAATTGAATCTTATGGCCATTGTAGGTCAGGTCATCTCTCTTGCGTGCCTTGTGAATAACCAGGTCCTTTGGTAGGGGTGAAGTTTCAGGATAACTGGTTGGGGCTTCCCCCCAGCAGCTGGTTTGGGGACTAGGCTCTGGTGTGGTCTATCCAGTTCCAGCAGCGAAGCAAGCACCTGCATTCCAAGGACATTAACAAAAGGTTGGGAGAAAAAAAAATAGTAGGGTATGGAACCTCAGTGACTACAGGTAAACTCACAATCCGAATGTTCTTGCATCTGCTGCACCCCACTAGGTCCGCTATCTTGGATTTTAACCACTCATTGTCTTTTTGGAGTACAGAACATTCAGCCTTGAGCTGGCCTAAAAGCTGATCGAAAGCAGTTTGAGCAGGTTCGGAAGAACTAATACCTAGGCCAGGGCTGTCCAATCTTATCCATGAAGAGCCGCTGTGGGTGCAGGTTTTCATTCCAGCCAAGCATGGGCCACACCTGCACCCACAGCGTCCCTTTGTGGATAAGATTGGACACCTCTGACCTAGGCCATGGTCATGCACTGGAGAATGAACAGTGTTCAGCTTGGATGACAAATGATTGCTTAAAGTCAGGGCAACTCTGTGCTCTTCTAGCAAATGGCTAATCTTCGCCATGGTTACAGGCACCACTATATTTTTGGTCTCATTTGGATTTACCCCTTGTTTTGGACATTCTACAGATGCATTAATAGCAATAAACATAAAAATGCAAATGTATTTGGGATTCCAAACAAAAAGTGCAAAGTTTTGGATAAATATAGAATAGTGCGATAGAGCAAACCTAATACACGTCTACTCAGTAAACGCCACACCAAAAGTCCTCCAGAGTTTTTTTATGCATAGTACATCCATTCTCATGGTTCATGTTTGCGTACTTAGGACTGGACTTGTTATTGAAACCTCACCTTGGCAGACATGAATAGGTTGCAGTTGAGTGAAAAATGTGAGGTGTAAATCTTCTACTGCTGCTAGATCAACATTAAATGGCATAGTCTTCACACTAAACTCAAGGAGAAGGCAGACAATCTTTCAGACGATAATCCAAAGTGCAAATGGAGTAGATTTAAAAAGTGCAGGATCTTATGATATAACCAACCTGACCCAAAGGTTAAGTGAATGGTAAACCAATCATTTCCTATGCAAAGAGTCAACACAGCAAAGGATCTGTAGAAGGGAATACAATTTGGAATAATACAATGCAATGCTCAGAACTCAAGATTCACACTGAGCTGTAGAATGTGTTGGGCTGACATAAGTGAAAACCTGTAAGTGAACAGGATGACAGTGACCTTTGATGGCAGCAATGGGTGACATCCTAGACTAGTGTGACACAAGCATCTGCCATTGACACTTCTGTGAGGCAAAACATAGCATATACATATCTTTTTTTTTTTATTGTAAAAGCAAGAAGGTAAAAGTTATGAGATTATTTTTGCTTTGATACTTCATATCTACAGATATACATATAAATCAATCTGCTTTTATGTTGACATTCCTGAAAAATGTCCCACTTATCCAGCATGAGGTAACAACATTAAAAACCTGATATTTTTGAATTACATTAAATTATTTATTTTGCTGGTGGGAGTCATGATGGCAAAAGGCTGAGAAGGTCACTCCAGACTTCAGTATTCCCAGCACCTCCTGGAGACCTCCAGATATTCACAAATCAACTCCAAGATATAATCTCTCCCGTGGATTATGTGACAATGTGGTCTCCGTCAAGTGAGACATGCCTGATAAAGCTCTAGAAAAGTTGCACAGGGACATCCTTGTAAGCTGCCCAAATCACTTCTCAATTTGAAGGAGCAGCAGACCCCCAGGTGTTCCTGGATTGTTGGGCTACTCACCTCACCATCGGGAGTAAACCCAGCAAACCATGTAGAGAAATCTCATTTCTTCCCATACTCGTGACCTTCTTGTTTTGGTCACAACCCACAGCTCATGACAAAAAGTGACACAAGAATGAGCAGTGCTGACCAGCTACTGCTGAAACTGACCCAATCCAGATACATAAACTCCTTGACAAGTGGAAGGTGTCTCACAGCACCTGAAGGATCCCACTCTTTCTATAAGAGAAACAGGTCATTTGTCCTGGAGGTGCTAATTTGGAGGTCCATTTTGAATGTTGCCAAGAGAATAACATCATTGGTAAATAATGATGTGATGTCTAGTTCCCGATTTTGGTCACTGACCCAACCTTAGCTGCATCGTGGAAACCACAAACAGCAAGAGTGGAGAAAAGGCACAGAACCCAACACACATGTTAACTGTCTGGAGGCCAGTGTTGCTCAGGAGCAACATGGAATGTACATATACACCACTGGGCTCACAAACATTTTCACTGTATAAACTGATGTTGCTCATGAGCATCAGTTACAGTTTCTTCCAAATCCTATAGACTCTTGGCTTTCATAGGGTTAAAAAATGTAGACTTACTGACAAGAATGTGAACACCACTCTGACTGTATGATATAGCAACCCAGACTTTTCATGGGAGGCTAAGGAGACTTACTCCCTTATAATTGGGGCCCAGCTAATGGTGCCCAATTTAAAAAAAAAAAAAACAGATCATAGTAATTACTAAATACAGAATTTGTCTAGGGATTTTCTTTATCTTGTGCAACTCTGAACTTGGAAATATTAACCCAAAACATTTCTTCAAACAGGGTGGTACGGTGGCTGAGTGGTTAGCACTGTCGCTTCACGGCGAGAAGGTCCTGGGTTCGGGTCCTGGGTTCGAGCCCCGGGTTCGGCACGGGTGCCTTTCTGTGTGGAGTTGGCATGTTCTCCCCGTGTTCGCGTGGGTTTCCTCCGGGTACTCCGGTTTCCTCCCACAGTCCAAAGACATGCACAGAGGGGATTAGGCTAATTGGCAACTCTAAACTGACCGTAGGTGTGAATGGTTGTCTGTCTCTGTGTGTTGCCCTGCAGTGGATTGGTGACCTGCCCAGGGCGTATCCTGCCTCTCATCCGATGTCAGCTGGGATTGGCGCCAGCTTCCCCCCGTGACACTGAACAGGATTAAGTGGCAGAAGACGAATGAAGACGAATTTATTCAAACAAAAGATTCTGTTCATAATTTACTTTTTGTCTTTAAAAAAACCCATTATAACACATAAGTCTATTACAACCAGACGTAAAGCCGATCACAGACCAGTTTGCTCAGCCTGAAAGAAGCAGGCTGATGAAACAGAATCTTATATCTATGCCACATCTTTTATTTTATATATATTTTTAATATATATATGCGCGTATGTGTGTGTGTATCACCCAATTGCCATTTGCTCCTCAACCACATACCGGTACATCCACTTACAGTATATGATTAAAGTGTCAGTAATCTGCAGCAGGTGATGAAAGATGCTCTCAGGTTTTCAATCAAATAGGGATCAGCCCTACAGATCTCATGTGGTGGAAGCCTAACTCAAAATATATCTGGGAATACAAATAAATAATTTTTAAAATACAAGCTTATAAAACCAATGTGATAATTTCAGCAAATGTTTACATGGGGATCCCAACATAATAGGGTAACATTTAAATTAAAATGTTTTGTACAATGCTCTAACTAACACCCTGAGCACTCAGTGATGTAATTATAATAAGAGCCCAACCCAAAATAAATGATATATCAGAGTATACATATCTGCCAAATAAAGCAGTAAAGCTTTATTTCTTCTTTTTATTTGCATCAGCATTTCTTCAGAAACCTGCCCTTTTTTCTCAGGTGTTGTTTGCATTCATTATAGATGACCTCTCATTTACTCAAGATTGAATAAATCACATTAATATAATTTCAATAAATTATGGATAACCCTATAGAGCATTTACTGATTGGACCAGTACACATCCACCAGGTCTAAGAAAATATTATTTTATTTTTGTTCAAGACAGTGTAAATGAATAAAGTATAGGTAATTTAATAACTAACAATTCTTCAGGGTTTTTTCTTTTTCTTAAACTGTTAAATGGAGAAATATCCTAAAGCCTCCTTCGAAATCAACCATGTAAAGTGGAGAACGGTTCATTTTCTGTATTTCATCCAATTAGATTTGGACCCATGATTACGACTTTACAATGCAAAGAAATCCGCTTTAATGAACATCGGTATTATTACGTGAACATCTGATAATCAAATGCAAACCATCGATTTACACCACTGAACATCTGCACTGAATCTCTAAATAAATAAATAAAGAAAGAAAGAAAGAAATTTTGTACCATCTAAAAACAACCTAGCATAGAAATAAATCTATAAATATGAAATGCTTCACACTGGTCCAACGCAATGCTCGAAGACCTACAATTAGGTGCAGACAAGAGTGACTTAGTATATATAGTAGAGGCAACCAGATGTGGCTGAAATGTAAATTACTTTGATCCAATGTGGGTTTGCACCAGAATGACAAAGATGAATCAATGCAATAGACTGGAACACATCAGCAAGGATTTAGTGGAATAACATTGCAATAAATCCTCACTGTAGTCCTTATAAATATCTGAAACACACCCACACACCCACATACACACACACACACACACACACAGAGCAGTACACGGCTGTGCCAGTGTGTCTAGAAGAGAAGAGAATGTGCAGACAGAAATCCTCTCTACACTTGATGTCTATGGAGATTAAATTAAACCAATGGGAAATGGGAAATACTTTCAACATTCCCCACTTCAGATGGAAAAAATGTAACATTTTACACTGACCCTGACATTTAATCAACTTTAAGCTCGATAAAGTACACACTTGGTTCAGGTACATACTGCCTTTTAATCCAAGATCCAACATGGGAACATTTCTAACCCATCAGCTCCCGTCGTTAAGATCGGAAGAGGGTTGAGTTGGAAACTCACCTAATGTATTTCCGACCAGCGAGCAAAGGAAAACAATGATGTATCCGACTATCAACACCCACTCATACTGCTTCGGATGTAAGTATTCACTCCAGATGTATTTCAAAAGTTCATCGTCTTCTTCGAGGCGCAGATGCGCGGAACTTGCGGTGGAATTGGCCGCGGAGCAGTTCCGGCAGCTGTAAGGGACGGTGACCTCCGCCATGCCGCTTGTCGCTCCTAAACCATCGCGAGGAAAATGCATGAATGAAGGGCGAAAGCGCGCTCGCGAGGGGCTTTAAACGCGCGCGTGACGCGCTCGAGGAGATTGCGCGCTAACCAATTGGGTGCCAGGGACGCACGCGCTCCAAGACGCGCGAAGCATCCGTGTGGATTTCCGGAGGAATTCCTTACAGGAGGTGCCTGCAAAACGTGAATTAGCGCCTTCCCCTCCCTAAGGCATTCTGTTTAACCACCTGCAATTGTTAATTAGCTGCTAATGTCGTGGTGTTCAGATAGCCTGTATGAAAATAACTAACCATTTCTCATATATATATATACACACACTAGCTGATTACCCAGGGGCTTCGCTCACTGAGGGCAAGGGAAAATAAAATAAAATGCAGTATTTCTAAAATAAAAGTTTGTTAATTACCAATATTATTTCTTCAACCAATAGTGGCCGTACGTCATTTCCGTTTCAAACGCGAAAAGAATTTTCTATATTTAGATCAAAGTTTTCTTAAATAATTACTTACCGTATAGGTGTTTACTCCTTTTCAATATCAGTAAAATAACTCTCACACAAATAATAACAGTTCGTAAAGACGATATAAAAATGGCGTCCACAAACGACGTGATTATTTAAAATGTAAGTAAAAATGCTAGTGACGCTGTTTCCGGTCATACGGACGTATAATATGTTCTGTGGTCGTAGGTCATTTCCGTTTCAAAGGCGAAAAGAATTTTCTATTTATATTTATTATCTGGTGTAGGGTAACATTTTTCCAAAAAAAATGCACATATAAAAAATGCAAGCAAACATTTATTTAAGATCGGGGAAATCCATGTGTTTCCACGACCTCACAGAGAGGCACTTTGGATGGCTGTTGAAGTTTCCAAATACGGTTCTTCCCTCAGTAAGGAAATAAAGTTAACTTTTTTTTTTTTCAGTTTGGTCCTGGTAGTATGATTTGGCCAAGAATAACATATCCCACCAGTTATGAATTCATCATTTTAAAAAACACTACATCACAGAGCATTAAATCCTTTCAAATACTCTGACTTTTATGCTACCTGGGTGGTAATCACACACTGTGTAATGGCTTTATGCGAACTTGTCCATCCTGTTATCGTTCACGAAACCTTTTTTCAGACATCAAGGTGATCGTTACAACATCTTTCGGTTACAGTGGAAACATTCCAGTATGACTTTTTGAATATTTTAGCGTGTCTGTGTTATAAAAAGACAAGGAAAGCTTAAAAAAAAAAAAAACATGTATCATTTTTAGATCATTTGACAGCCCAAATGACACTGATTCCAAGAAATGACCCAAAGAGAACTGATTACTAGCTGATTATCCAGAGGCTTCGCTCACTGAGTGCAAGGGAAAAAAATAAAAATGCAGTATTTATAAAATAAGTTTGTTAATTACCAATTTTATTTTTCAACAAATAGTGGCCATACGTCATTTCCGTTTCAAACGCGAAAAGGATTTTCTATATTTAGATCAAAGTTTTCTTAAATAATTACTTACCAAATAGGTGTTTACTCCTTTTCAATATCAGTAAAATAACTCTCACCCAAATAATAACAATCCGTAAAGATGATATAAAAATGGCGTCCACAAACGAAGTGATTAGTTAATGGTTACTAGGGGATCAAATACTTATTTCACTCAGTGAAATGCAAATCGGTTTATATATTTTATATAATGTGATTTTCTGGATTTTCTTTTTGACATTCTCTCTCTCACTGTTAAAATAAACCTACCATTAAAATTATGGACTGTTCATTTCTTTGTCAGTGGGCACACTTACAAAATCAGCGAAGGGTCAAATTATTATTTCCTCCACTGTATATGTGAGATGCATCTGAAACATGTGAGCCCATGTGATGAGTCTGGCCCAGGGGCTAGGCCATGACCCTATCCCCTAGGCACAAAGATGCGATTTGGTGATAAGTTGTCAGGCACATGACTGGGGAAGGAGTTGGCGATCTGGTTATTGATCTCCCAGGTGAGAACATTGAGGAAACAGGTAGATGGCAGAACAGGTTGATGGCAGAACTTGATATGACTGATTCAGAATGATTGCATAATGACATATTATCAGGCTTGGTATTCTTGAATACTTGAAGAACAGTGTCCATTGAGCTTGGTCTTATAATACTCGAGATTCTTGTGGTCAGTGAAGATGGTAAAAGGGGGAGCTGCTCCCTTGAGCAAATGAACACTTCCTCTGCAGCATGATTCCAGGTCAACTTTTTTAAGCAGGGCTGTGAATGGGGTGGTGCTTGACCTGAAACCCCAGAAGAAAAAGCTGTAGAAGTTGGTGAAACCCAGGAAGCTTCTTGACCACGACAGGCATGGGAATAGCAGTTACCACATTGATTTTGCCATTGTACATGGTGATCCCCTTGAGGCTAATAATATATCCAAGAAATTAGACTTAGATTATATGAAATTCACACTTCTCTGCCTTGACATAGAGCTGATTCTCCAGCAAATGAGTTAAGACCCTCTTGATATGGTTAACATGTTCTCCAATGCTAGGTGAGTATATCAGGATATTATTGTTCATCTTCTGCCGCTTAACCCTGTTCAGAGTCGCAGGGGGAAGCTGGAGCCAATCCCAGCTGACTTCAGGCGAGAGGTGGGGTACACTCTGGGCAGGCTGCCAGTCCACCGCAGGGCTAGATTAGGATATCAGTGTAAGCAATCACAAACTTTCCCAGCATATCTCTCAATACTTTGGTCCTTCTTTATGTTCCTTCTCGGTTCCTAAAGTCTGCTGATCACCTGACCTTGGTGGTTCTGAAAACCCCGTTGAAGCTCAGAGGGAATAGAGCTTTTTCAATTATGGCTCCCAAGCTTTGGAACAAGCTGCCTTTAGATACCAGGCTGGCTCCATCTCTTGCTGTTTGTAAATCTCGGGTTAAACGAGAGCAGGAGTAGCTCAGGGGGTTAAGATGCTGTACTACTTATCGGAAGGTCGGGAGTTCAAAATCCATGTTCTGCCAAGCTGCCACTGCTGGGCCCTTGAGCAAGGCCCTTAACCTTCAACTGCTCAGTTGTATAAAAAGAGATAAATGTAAGTCACTCTGGATAAGGGCGTCTGCCAAATGACAATAATGTAATGTGAAAACATGTTTTCTTTATCTTTTACCTCAAGGTGAGTTGTACGTCTTTTATGGTTGTTGTTTTATGTGTGTTTGTATTGTATATGTGAATGTTTGTTTGTGATTTTGATTGTACAGCACTTTGGCGGCAACTCGGTTGTTTTAAATGTGCTATATAAAGAAAGTTGGAATGGAATGGAATGGAATGGAATATGTTGCCTATGAGATACTGGAACACACAGGGGGCGCAAGATAAGCTAAACAGCATTACACTGTACTGGCTGGGCATAAACTGAATTCAGAACAATAATATGTGATGAATGAGTCAAAGTAAAGTCCTTAAGTAGTGTGCATAGTGATTAACAACGGGTGGAACCAATCAGCAATCTGGAGACTCTGAGCATAAAAGTGCAGGTGAGTGCTGGGAGGTGTAGACCTCACTGGCCATATTTGTAGGACATTGAGACTGCTGGGACATGGAGTTCATGACACAGACAGAGCAACTGGACTGCTCCTTATCTGAGATATGCCTCTGCTTTCAGTGAACTACACTCATGTTCAACTTTGGTATTAAATACTCACATTTTACAACCCAACTGAGAGTCACAACGTAGTTTTTACAAGGACAAAATTGCATCAGGGACAACATTATTGACAGTGCAGATTTAACAGAGATACACCAGACAAACATTCAAAACAAAATTTAAAATTAGAAAACAAATTGGGTATTTTTGCGCAGTATTATGTATGTTTAACCCTTTTATGCATTGTTTCATCACTTATGAATAATCATTTGGCTCATTAAAAAAAAAAATAAAATTCAAGCTGTCAATCACCTCCAAATTACTGAACAGTATTACCGTAGTTTACCAATTCAATAAAAAATCCAATTTTGTTTGTGTAGCGCTTTTAATGATGGACATTGTCCCAAGGCATCTTCGCACAAGTATATAAACATATTATCCTGATTTATATTTAGAATTTGCCATTCTAAATGCTGCACGTCTGGCATACACATCATGTCATATCTTTTTTTCTACTTTAGTGCGATATACAGTAGCTACCAACAAAATTCATGTCAAAACAAATAGAAAGGTGATTGTGAGTTATTTATTTCATTTTAAATAAACTACTCACAATCACTTGGATCCATAAATCACTTGGCGCACACTCTTTTATTGGGATGGGGCGTGGGAATGAAAAGAGGTACCGTGAAATTTGACATTTGAACCAAAATTTGGATGTTTTTAAATAATCTTCTATATATATAAAATTCTTTTTGCGTTTGAAACGGAAATGACGTATGACCACAGAGCATATTATACGTGCGTATCACCGGAAACAGCATCACTAACACTTACATTTTAAGAGTTCTGGCTCCTACAGACTGGTTAGATACTCCTAATTTCAAGACCAATGAGCTGTCTAAGGATATCAGGGACAAGAATGTAGCCCTGAGCAAGGTTGGACTGGGCTACAAAACCATAAGCACTAAGTTGGGTGAGAAGGAGACAGCTGTTGGTGCAATTGTTCGAAAATGGAAGAAACACAAAATGACCATCATTCGACCTCGGTCTGGGGCTCCGCACAAAATCTCACCTTGTGGGGTGAGGATGATCATGAGGAAGGTGAGATATCAGCCTAGAACTACACGAGAGGAGCTTGGTAATGATCTCAAGGCAGCTGGGACCACAGTCACCAAGAAAACCACTGGTAACACAATATGCCATAA
>JAQMCW010151500.1:0-12626 GCA_030068335.1 Chrysichthys cranchii | reverse complement strand
TACCAGAGCTGTTGCCCGTGAAATGAATGTTCATTTCTCTACCATGAGCCATCTCCAAAGGCGTTTCAGAGAATTTGATTTTTAAAAAAAGATGTCGATTTAAAAAAAAAACGCAACTTTAAAAAAAAAAAAAAAGATTTATTTTAATGCTGTAGCACCGGGGGTCATATTTGACCCTAACTTTTAGTTCACCCTTATAAGTGTTCTGGGTTTTCCAGGGTTAAAACTAACTTTAAAAAAGATGTACATTTTAAATAAAAATGTCAATTTTAAAAAAGTTTATTTAAAAAAAAAAGAGGAGTTAAAAAAAGATGTCAATTTAAAAAAAGACATCAACTTAAAAAAAGACATCGACTTAAAAAAAGACCTGTTTTAAAAAAAGATGTCAATTTAAAAAAAAAAGTTGCCTCCTTTTATTTTTATTTATTTTTTTTTTTTTTTAGGTATCTTGCCCTTCTGAGCCACTGTAGGTCACACTAGCTTAGCTGAATTATTGAAGAGCCTGATGTAGCCTGTAGGGACGAATAACCTCCTGAAACTTTCTGCTCTGCAA
This sequence comes from Chrysichthys cranchii, assembly GCA_030068335.1. Lineage (NCBI taxonomy): Eukaryota > Metazoa > Chordata > Actinopteri > Siluriformes > Claroteidae > Chrysichthys > Chrysichthys cranchii. The sequence goes on along the minus strand of JAQMCW010151500.1, from coordinate 12,073 downwards.
CACAGTAAGATATATCTGCTGCTGCTGCTTCTCTGTTCAGCAAAAGTGCTGTGCAGAGGATGTCTATGGTTGTTCAGGATTGCATGAACTTTTGCCTGCATGGACCTCTCCCACACCTTCTCCAAAGTGTTCAGTTTGTGGATGCTCAATACTGAGCCAGCCTTTCTAATGAGCTTGTCCAGTCTTCTTCTCTCCTTGTCTTTTAGGCTACCTACCAAAATGCAGCAAAGAAAATGACACTCACACCCACAGATCGATAAAATGTGCAGCATTGCAGTGCACACATCAAAGGACCTGAGCCTCCAGAGAAAAAAGAGCCAGCTCTGCCCCTTACAGTAGGCTGAATGGATGCATGTGGACCAGTCCAGTTTATTGTCCAGGTACACACCCAGATTTTTGTAGGTCTGCACCACTTCAATGTCCTCACCTCACATGCTAACAGTCTGGAGGGGAGGTTTAGACATGCAAAGGTCAAACTCCATCTCCTTGGTCTTAGAAACGTTTAGCCAGAGGCAGTTAGCAACACAGCAATCACTGAAGGCCACCAATAAGTCCCTGTACTCATTCTCCTGTCCATCCCTAATACATGCCACAATACCTGGGTAATCAGAATACTTTTGGATGTGTCATGACTCAGTATTGTGCCTAATATCAGCAGTGTAAAGGGTGAACAGGAAAAGGGCGAGGACAGTCCCCTGTGAAGCTCCAGTGCTGTTCCCCACTGTCCCACAGACACTACTTTCTAACCTGACAAAATAATCTAAAATAATTGAAAAGCATATAGCATATCCCCTTTAACTTTATATGCCAGATACACGAAATTGACTAATCGTACATTTTTAATCAGTGTAAGCAAATGAAAAATTTTTCGCCACAAGTTTGTTATAGTATTGGAGAGGAGACGCTTAGCTTTCAGTGTGTAGCATACTGTGTGTGTGTTTCTCTGTCAGCGTGCAGGGCTATGGGAAGGGGGAGGGCTGTGAGCCCCCTACTGGGCAAATAATTCACACCTCTCCATAACAACACTGGTGCAGAGATAAAACGTTCAGCACAACTACAGCTTTTCTGATGGTAAAACACCATATACAATTGCCACAATAAAATTATTACATTTAAACCAAAATTACAGACTTTTATAAATGTTAAGTTCACTGCTTACCTATAAAGACGAAAATCCATTTCGTTTCCAGTTTTATATATCATGCACGTTTCCATCAGTATATAGTCCAACAGCATTATTGTAGAAAGAAATTGCAAAGTTCTCAGATGTCCTCTATGATATGCATTAAATGTTTTGATATCCCAACACTCGCAAGTATTAATTAGGCATTTATTTTAGTGCTGCACATTCAAAAATAGCGCGTTCTTCCTTAGTTACCCTCAAGAAACTGCCTTATACATTTTTATAGGTCAGTTTTACTTGATTGACAACCAAAGGGGCCAATTTTAGAAACTGTTATCTTTCAAACAAGACCACACATGCTAAAACTGATCATTCACAGACAGTGCAACAGCAATGCGTAAACCCCCCAACTTTACACACACTACTGATCTGTTACAGTGAACAGAGCGCACAGGCCAAGCAGCGTGCAGCACCAAACGGGGTTTGTTGTGCAAGCAGACTTGATGGCTGTTTCTGACTGGCTTACACTCCCAAAGGTTTATAGTGAGACTAGTTTTGTGGGTTTTAGTGTGTTTGCACATACAGATAGAGTTTTCTCGTGATTTTCACTTAGCACATGGTTTGTAATCATGACCTGCTCCTGGAAAAGCCTAAATGTGTCGGAGGTGTTGGAAGAGTTATTTAGGAGTGACTCTGGAGAGGACATTGAGAGTTCTCCAGATGATGACAGTGTGGATTCAATTGTGGACCAAGCCTTCCAGCAAGGACTGGACCCGCTTCTTGACCGTTAAGTGAGCTATTTTGATATCTGTTTGTAACAAATGGCGGGAACGCACCTGAACACAGTTAGCTCAGTGTAGGGTAGCGGATGAACCCAATCGTGGAGATACATGAGAGAGTAGGTAAACCATGCTCTTTAGTCTGGGAACGCTCCCGAGGGAGTAAAGATTCCCACCAGGAATCAACGTTCTCACACGCACACAGCAATAACAAAGAAGAGTCAAGAAAGGGCAGAGTACTCACGGTACCGTGGAACCTGGGATAGGCTGCAAAGCACATGGAGACTCAATGACAGAGCAAAGACGATACCTGTTTACCAGTTTATACAGCAGCGGCGCGCGAACTTCCGGGACCGCGTGCGTGCCACTTCCGGTGCGCGATGATGTCACTTCCGGTTTCGCGAACGCGCACCGGGGCTGATATGTGTGACAGTACCCCCCCCTCCAGGACCGTCACCAGACAGACCCGGCTGGGAGGATACCCGACGATGGTAGTCCTGGATGAGGGAGGGATCCAAGATGAAGCCACGACCGCCCTTCTGGACCGTAGCCTTCCCAGTCGACAAGCTACTGGGTGCCACGGCGTGGCGAGTCGAGGATCCGCCGAATGGTGTAGGCAGGACCACCGTCAATGATCCTGGGCGGGGGTTCCTGGGAAGACAGAGGAGAGAAAAAGACAGGAACACAGTGTGGATCCTGAGGGAGGCGGGCAGCTGGAGCCGGAAGGTGACAGGGTTAATCCGGTGAGTAATCTTGTAGGGGCTGATGAACCTGGGGGTGAGCTTCTTGGACTCGGTGCGGAGATTGATGTGAGTGGAGAGCCAGACCCTGTTACCAACATATAATAATCACCCCGGAGGGTGTCGGTGGTGATGCTGTTTGATGTAGTGGGTGCTGGCTTTGTGAGCTTGAGACCAGAGACACCGACACCTGCAGACCAACTGTTGGGCAGAGGGTACATCAACCTCTGGTTCCTGATGTTCAAACATCAGAGGTTGGAAACCATAACATACCTCAAAAGGACTGAGGCCGGTAGCAGAGGAGGTGAAGAGATTGTGGGACAGTTCAGTCCAAGTGAGGTAGTGATCCCAGGAGCGCTGGCGATCAGTGACGAAGCATCTGAGGAAGCGCTCCACTTGTTGGTTGGTCTGCTCCGTCTGACTGTTGGTCTGGGGGTGGTATCCCGAGGACAGGCTGGTGGTGGCGTTGATGAGACAGCAGAAGGCCTTCCAGAACTTGGCAGTGAACTGGGGCCTTCTGTCCAAGACGATATCCTTAGGGAACCCATGCAAGCAGACTACATGCTCTAATACCAGTTCAACGGTGGTTTTAGCAGTGGGGAGTCCAGGCAGAGCCACCAGGTGGACAGCCTTAGAGAATCTATTGACTATAGTGAGAATGGTGTTTTTCCCCTTCGGATTCTAGCAAACTGGTTATGAAGCCCAGAGCAATGTGCGACCAGAGGCCATGCGGTACTGGAAGGGGTTGAAGTTCTCCTGAGCTGGGGGAATTAGTGGTCTTGGCCCTGGCACATACTGCACAGGCCTGGACAAACTGCTTAGTGTCAGCAGCCATGCTGGGCCACCAGAAGGCTCTTTGTAGGAGGGAAAGGGTTCTAGCGGTCCCTGCGTGACCGGCGATGGCGGAGGAATGGGCCCAGTGGAGGGTGTCGGAACGCAGGGTGGTAGGGACGAAGAGAAGTCCAGGTGGGGTGTTGTCCAGAGGGGCTTCTAAGGCGTGCCCCTGGCGGACTCTGTCTTCTAACTCCCACCGGATGGGCGACAGGATAAGATGAGGAGGTAGAACAGGCGTGGGGTCCGCCCGGGGAGTCTCCTCTTGGTGTTAGTGGGAGAGGACATCTGCCTTGATGTTTTTCAACCCCGGGCGGTAAGATATGACAAAGTTAATCTGTTCGAAGAACAGTGCCCACCACGCCTGTCTGGGGTTGAGCTGTTTGGCCTGTTGAATAGTGATGAGGTATGGGTGGTCGGTCCAAACTGTGAATGGGTCACTGCCTCCCTGGATCCAGTGATGCCATTCCTCTAGAGCCCACTTGATGGCCAACAGCTCATGGTCCCCTACCCCATAACGCTGCTGTGTGGGGGTAAATTTTCTAGAGAAGAAGCTGCATGGGTGCAGCTTCTGGTCTGGGCCATGTTGTGAGAGGACAGCTCCTACGCCCACATCGGAGGCATCCACTTCCACAACGAAAGGTTTGAAGGGGTCCGGGTGAAGGAGGATGGGAGTAGAGGTAAAAAAGTTGGCAGAGGTGTTTGAAGGCTTGGATGGTAGGAGGGTTGAGTGAGAAGGTGGACTGGGAGGGTTTGGTGAGGGCAGTGAGAGGTGCTGCAGTTGAACTGAAGCCCCGAATAAACCACCAATAGAAACTGGCAAACCCCAGGAAGCACTGGAGCTGTTTGAGCGTCTTGGGTAGGGGCCAATTGCACACAGTATCCAGTTTCTGAGGATCCATGGCCACACCTTGGGGAGAGATGATGAATCCCAAAAATGTGGTGGAGCGCTGGTTGAAAGCACATTTCATCAACTTACAGAACAACTGGTGGGCCAGCAACCTCTTGAAGATTGCCCTGACATGCTGGGTGTGTTCCTCGGGGTTCTTGGAATAGATGAGGATATCGTCCAGATAGGCGAAGCACCATCTCCCCAGCATGTCATGGAAAACATCATTGATGAATTGTTGGAAGACTGCCGGGCTGTTGCATAGACCAAATGACATGACCAAGGTTTCGTAGTGACCAGTGGGATTTATGAAGGCCATCTTCCACTCATCACCCGCCCTGATGCGGACCAGGTTGTAAGCACTACGTAGGTCCAGTTTGGTAAAAATGATGGCACCAGAGAGGGCATCCAGGGTGGTGTTAGTGAGAGGGAGAGGATGATGGTTCTTGATGGTGATCTTGTTGAGCCGCCGATAGTTGACACAGGAGCGAAGACCTCCGTCTTTCTTCTTAACAAAGAAGAACCCTGTGGCGGCGGGGGAGGAAGAGAGCCTGATGGTACCCTGGCGAAGTTCTTCAGCCACATACTCTTTCATGGTCTTCTGTTCTTCCTCCGAGAGGGAGTAGAGGCGAGAGGGAGTGATGGTGACCAGCTGAGATAATGCCTCCCTGTTCACTCCCAATTGGGTGCCGTAGGCAAGGTCGATGCAGTTTCCTGCTGCCCCCAAGTCCACGAAGGCAGTAGTTGCAATGCGCTGGTGGCCCAATTGGAGGTGGACCTGCAGAGTAAACCGGGAAATGGTTGGAACATGGGAGGTGACAGCAATGAGACCAGGTGAGCTCCTCCTTCCACTCACCTGGTCTGACTGTTTCCCGGATGGAGAGGGCAGACGACGCGATGGTGATCGGGAGAGGTGCAGTAGGCACATAGCCCCTCATAGTAGCGCCGCTCCCTTTCCGTGGCAGACAGAGAGGTGTGCCTGATTTGCATGGGTTCCCCGGCTCCGGTTGAGTGGGTCTCTGATGGAGGTGGAGGTCTAACCAGAGGAGTAGGTGGTTCCAAGGAGGGCTTGGGGTAGGACCGGGGACTCACCGATGGCAGGGTGCGAGGAGCTGGCCTCCGGCGAGAGCTCATGCGCCGGTCTAGACGCAGACACAGTTGAATGAGGTCCTCGAGGGTGTCGGGGAGCTCCTGCCTGGCTAGTTCATCCTTCAGGTGAGGGGCCAACCCCTCATAGAAGGCGGTACAGAGGGTGGAGTCGCTCCAGGACGTTTGGACGGCCAGGGTCCGGAATTCGGTAGTATAGCGGCTCACGGGACACTCACCCTGCCGCAGATGGTAAAGGCAGGAGTCCACCTCCACCTCACTATCAGGGTGTTGGAACGCAACCCTGAGTTGATCAAAGAACTCCGGGTAGGAGAAGGCGACGGCTGAGTTGGATCTCAGGACTGCAGTAGCCCACTCTGCTGCCTGCCCTGTGAGAAGGGAGACGAGAAGTGCGATGCGGCTTTGGTCGGAGGGGAATCGTTCACCCTGCAACTCAAAAACCAGGGATAAATGGATCAGAAAAACTTCGCACTTCCTGTCAATACCATTCCACTTATCGGGTAGAGAAATCTTAGAGGAAAGTTTAGGAGTAGGAGTGGGAGGAGGAGTAGTTTGGGTCATCTCTGGTGAACATGGTGTCACGGCAGCCAGGTTGGGAGGTGCTGGTTGCAGTGCAGCGAGTTGCTGACACAACCCAGCCACCTCCTGCTGCAGGTTGACAATCCTGACAGCTTGCCGGTTCACCACATCAACCCGGGGAGGCAAAGTCCGCCGGGTTCACTGAGGGGGGCTCAGTCATTCTGTCACAAATGGCGGGAACTCACCTGAACACAGTTAGCTCAGTGTAGGGTAGCGGATGAACCCAATCGTGGAGATACATGAGAGAGTAGGTAAACCATGCTCTTTAGTCTGGGAACGCTCCCGAGGGAGTAAAGATTCCCACCAGGAATCAACGTTCTCACACGCACACAGCAATAACAAAGAAGAGTCAAGAAAGGGCAGAGTACTCACGGTACCGTGGAACCTGGGATAGGCTGGAGACTTAATGACTGAGCAAAGACGATACCTGTTTAGCAGTTTATATAGCAGCGGCGCGTGAACTTCCAGGACCGCGTGCTCACCACTTCCGGTGCGCGATGACGTCACTTCCGGTTTCGCGAACGCGCACCAGAGCTGATGCGTGTGACAGTTTACATTTTTTCCTTGTGATTTACTTTTTTTGTCTACAACCTGCTCCTGCTTTTTTTTTTTTGTTTTTTGTTTTGGCGTGTGCAGCCTCTACTGCTTTTTCCACTTGTTTCTTTATGGGGAATTCAGCCACGCACTACTTTATTTTCCTATTTCTTTTTTGAAAAAGTTACAGCATTTTTAACACTTAACATGACTGTGCATTATTGGGGTTTAGCACTGAACTTTTTTTTGCGTGGGTAACAAGGTGATTTTTGGAATTTAGCATGACAACCCATTTTAGTAAGTAGAACAGAAATCTTGTATGAAAATTGTGTGAGTTTTGTTTCTATATGCAAGTATAAAGCAGAGGCAGATCTAATCTTTGATTGCTAAATATAAACGTATTATAATTATGTTGGATGGTTTTCATGATTGTTTATTATTACAGGGAAGAAGAAAATGCTGCTGATCCACACACTTCTGAAGCCTCCTCTCCCAGCACTCATCTGGAGCTTTCTACAGAAACAGCTCCAACTACTCCTCCTCCAGCTAAGAAAAGGTAGCACTCATGTCTCACCCATTTCCTCCTTTAGGAGAGCCAGTGCTCCTGCGCCTACAACACATCCGGAACAGGACACATGGCACAATATTGATGAAGATGATGGGCGTCCCATACCGCATCCATTTTCTCCTGCCCGCACTCCCAGGGTGCAGCTTGATAGCCACCAGCTGCACAGCCCTCTCGAGCTGTTCCAGTTATTTTTTGATAAAGGTGCAATTGAATGTCTCTGCAACAACACAAACCTGAATGCAGAGTATAAGCGGCAGAAGGGCATGAAGACACCATGGAGTCCAGTATCTAGCCTAGAAATATACAGATTGCTGGGCCTAGTCATTTATAGTGGTCTCATAAAGGCCTCAAGAGTTCAAGATTTGTGGAGAAAGGATAGGCTCCACAATTTCTCATTCCCACGCTCGGTCATGGCAGGCTACAGATTTGAGGTTACATTCTGAAACCTGCACATGAGCAATATCAGAGATGATGAGCATAATGACCAGCTAAAAGGCACTGCTGGATATGATCTTCTCTTTCGTGTAAAGCCCCTAATGGAGCAGCTATTATTAGCATGAATGGCTTACTACCAGCCTCACCAAAATCTGGCCATTGATGAAAGAATGGTAGCCACATGGTCCCGAATTGTCTTGAAACAATATATGAAGGACAAACCCACAAACTGGGGTTTTAAATTGTTTGTCTTGGCTGATTCAAGAAATGGCTACACATCAAATTTCAGCATCTATCAGGGAAAAGGTTAGTCTCATTCGGGAAAAGGCCTGAGTCATGATGACCTGTTGACATCCTTCTCACTCGGCACAGGGTTCCACATATATGTGGACAACTTTTACATAAGTACCACTCTGTTCCAGGATCTTCACAGGAACCAGTATGGGGCTTGTGGCACCATCCGGGAAACCAGAATTGCCTTTCCAAAGACAAAGGTAAATGCTCTTCCTAAAAGAGCCACTCAAGGTGACATCAGATGGTTCAGAAAAGGTCCACTACTGTATGTCAAGTGGATGGATGCTTTTGAGGTCACTGTTTGTTCAACAGTCCACAAGGGGTATGGTGGGGAAACAGTTTAGTGTTGGGTCAAGAAACCAGATGGCACTTGGTCTTCGCAAGCCATTCCTGTTCCCGAAGCAGTGAAGGCATACAGTAAGTACATGAGGGAAGCTGATCTTTCTGATGCGCTGATAAAACACTTCACTGTGTCAAAAAAGACTATGAAATGGGACAAGCAACTTTTTCTTCATTTTGTCGATATAGCTGTTTAAACAGTTATGTTATTCATCGAGAACTAATGCAGGATAGAGAGCAGAAACCTCTCACTCAGAAGAAATTCAGAGAGTTCCTGTGGCAATAACTTGTGGATTTTGGGAGCGATGAAGCCACTAGTTTAGATGGCGCTTCTGAGCCAGTAGAGGCTGCAGCTGTTGGTGAAGTGTCGCAGATGGAAGAGCACAGGCTATGCTACCCTGTGGCGATTGTGGATACCTCAGCTTCTGCTAAGAGAGACAAAGCCTCAGCTGGGAGGAGACACTGCACACTCTGCCTTCAAAGGAAGAAGTATAACAAAACTATTTACAAATGCCGGTCTTGTGATGTGCCTCTGTACATTATAGCCAACCGTCTTTGCTTTACTGAGAAGCATGACCTCAAGAACAGCCAAGCTCAGTGATGTCTCATTCATGCCTGGCTTTAACGTGTGTCTTGGTTTGAGGGATCAGATCACAACAATTCTTCAAGTAGAATTATACCTTTGTAATTCTTCTGGAATTACCATTCAGTACAGCCCTTGAATTACAAATCAGCTTTGTCTGCGCATGATTGTTGACTTGTTTTTTGCTTGTTCAGATTTTCTGCACATCTGTTCATGTTTTCCATTTACTAGTTTTTTATTGTGCACATCTGTTTTTTGTAAATATTTGGGTTTTTTTGCATTCTAAAAACCATCCCCATGTCCATGCCGTAGGAGGTGGAAATGGCACCTTCTGCATGCCTTTATTCTGAAAATGGACATATGTAACAGTGTTGGCTAATGGGGCTCTGGTGCTACTTTCAAAAAAATTTAAATAAGCAAGTTCAGCATCTTGTTTTTTGAGAACTTGTACAATTTGTAACAGGGTGTCATTCTACTACCAGTTTTTTATTTCATTTTACTATCATTTTGTGCCATTTGGAGATGTTTCGTGCCATTTAGAGATAATATTTTGTGCCATTATTACTTTCTGCCATTCTTAGAGACCTTGTGCCATTTCTTGAGGCATTATGCCACTTGAAGTCATTTGGTGCCATTTGGAGACAGGTGTGTTGGTTGTGGACGGACACATGTGCAGGGGAGAGACCGAAGTAAAATCCATATTGCGGTTCATTAGGGAAATCAAGCAGAGGTACAGAAAAACGGCAGGTAATATTACGGTCAAAAAACATAAACGGGTCGGGCGATCAGCGAACAGACAAAACTAGAAAGTCCAAAAATACAAAGACAAAAAACCAAGGCAAAAGAGTCAAAACCAGAAAATACAGACACGAGCAAACAGGCTTGACAATAGCGTGGGTTACAGCAAACTAAAGCTTTGCACTGGTCATGTGCCTGAGCGCGTCTATATATAGTCCTTTCGCCATCTGCGGCGCTGTCGCTCTGGTAACCGATGCTCCAGAGACTGACTTCCAGGTCAACACACTGCTGGGTATGAATACGCAAGCCACAGACTGCTCATGCCTCATTTCTACGCGTCATGCTACTAGCCCCATGAAATACCTACTATGCCTTCCCATTGGATTATTTCTTCCTTGGCAGTTATTGACGTTTGCCTTCTCCCGGTCTCATTTCCAAGTTTTCCATTCAGTATTTTCTTTCCATAGTTTCACGTTCTCCTTTTCTCTATGTTGTGAAGCTTCCTGCCTTCCGCGCTCTCGCGGGCCTCCTGCTTTCAGCTCTCTCAGCACAGCTCATCAGCTTAATCCCATCTGCCTCAGACACTGTGGACCCGACTCCTCAACACTGGTAGACACTGGTTCCTCTAATCTGGAACGCCGCTGCCTATATTGTGGTTTCACCATTTCACCGAGCTCTGGCGTTACAAGTCCGTGTCATTAGTCCAAAATGGGAAATACCTGTAGAGGCCCATGTGATGCACCGGCATGGCATAATTCCTCATGCGTGCGCCATTGGCGCTGCGGCGGGTTGTTCTTAGAGCAGGGTGCACCACTTTACGGAGTGCCTGAAAACGGGTCTGCTGAACACACGCTCTGCGTTTTCAGATTCATGCTAGAACCCCCCCCAAAGGAGCTACTCCAGGACCGCCATTCACTATGAAGTCATGGGGGTCCTGTACCTGTGGGTTCGGGGCTGGCACTGTATTGTGATGGTCCAAGGCTTGATGGTCCTTGAGCTTGGCTTCTGGCAGGCACGTGACCATGACATGGGTTGTGGACGTGATCATGACATGATGCGTGGATGTGACCATAGCATGGGGCGTCGACTCTGGCGTGGACGTGACCTGTAGCGTGGTCCCTGGTGCAGTCCCTCGGCATGAACTCAGGCATGGACTCAAGCATGACTGTGGACCCTGGCGTAGCTGTGGACTCAACCGTGACTGTGGATTCTGGCATGGACTCAGCCATAACTGTGGACTCTGTGATCTGGGCAGGTTCTGTGGCGGACTCTGTGATCTTGGCAGGTTCTATGGTGTCAGGCAGCTTTGTAGCTGAGGCTGGTGGTTCTAAGGCTGAGGCTGGTTTCACTGTGACAACAGGCGAGGTTAAGGCTGGTGGCGTTGCGATGACAGATGAGGGAGAGGCTGGTGGCACTGCGACGACAGACGAGGCTCAGGCTGAGGCTGACATCTCTGCGATGACAGGCGAGGCTGAGTCTGTGGCTGACGACCCAGTGTTGGCCAGCGAGGCTGCGGCAGATGACCCGGCATGGACCAACGAGCCTGCAGCAGACAACCTGGCGTGGGCCGGCCTGGAATGGGCTGCCCTGGCACGGGCCAACGAGGCTGCGACAGATGACCCGGCACGGCCTCATGTTTCTGTGGTGGTCACAGACGACTCGGTGGTGGTTGGAGATGACTCTGAAGCGACGGGTGATTCTGTGGCGATCACAACCTCAGAGAGTGAATGAGTGCCCCAGGTGGTAGTAGCGGAAGGGTAAGGACTGCCCAGTTGATGGTGAGACACTCCTTTTCTATCATGCTCTACCTGCTCTCCCTCATCAAGAGCTTGCGGCTGATGTACTGCATGGGGTGGTCCTCACCCCTGATCTCCTGGGACAAAATGGCCCCCAGCCCTCTGTCTGACACATCCGTGCGCAAAATAAAGGGGAGAGAAAAGTCAGGAGCGTGTAAGAGACACACGCCACACAGAGCCACCTTTACTTGAGTAAATGCCTGTTGGCACTGCTCCGTCCACTGGACTGGTTCTGGGGCCCCCTTTTTAGTGAGGTCAGTCAGAGGGCTGGTGACGTCCAAAAAGTTAGGCACAAACCTACGGTAATTGCCAGCCAGCCAGCCCCATGAACTGCCGCACCCCCTTTTTGGTCTTGGGCCTCAGGCAGGCTGCAATTGCTGCAGTCTTATCAATTTGGGGACGCACCTGCACATGACCCAAATGGATCCCCTGATACTGTACCTCCACCCATCCAATCTCGCACTTCCATGGGTTAGTTGTGAGTCCCGCGCACCTCAGCGACTCCAGGACCGCCCTCAGACGCTCAAGATTCCGAGACCAGTCATTACTGTAGATCAGGGGTGGGCAATCCGAACCATGGAGGGCTGGTGTGGGTGCAGGTTTTTGAGATAACCTCTGAATCAGCCAATAATAAAGCAGTTTAGAGCTGTGGGAGGAGTCCTTTTTAATTGTTGACTGAAGGATCATCTCAAAAACCTGCACCCACACCGGCCCTCCATGGCTCGGATTGCCCACCCC
>JAQMCW010151493.1:0-12627 GCA_030068335.1 Chrysichthys cranchii | reverse complement strand
TAACCATCCTATGATTTTACTATAATTACTGCTAATTGTAATAGGTATGGCTGTGTGTGTGTGTGTGTGTGTGAAGGGAGGCCATAAACAAGTACTTGCACTCGGGACAATCACAGATATGTTATGCCACTGATCTACAGAATACCACTCAACTGCTCTGTTGGAGATCTCAAAGAAGCAGGGCTTGGTAAGCTCTTCACGATTAGGCTGAAACAACAGGAAATATTTAATTCATGAAATCAAAGGGTGGCAGGTAGTGCCATGTGAATTATTAAAAGAAGTTTTTGACATGATATTATACTGCTATAATCTTGCAGAATGTGCTTGAGAGCAGCACACACACTGACTGAAGCTCTGAAACTGGGAATTCTTTGGCTCAAAGCCTGAATAAAGGATTATTGACTCCATGACTTTCAGATCCCACCTTGAACAGAACAAACACTGCTATGATCAGAGCTGAGGAGTGAACATCATTTGGCCACTGGGAACATACCAGCTGCATGAAATCAAATAGTCCTTCCAGTATCCAGGAACAATGCGCTTTGGAGAGGTGGCCCAAGATCTACCATATGCTTTAGTCACCCAGTCATTGTGGCATTTTGCTTGTTGAGGCGAATATTTCGTTATGTACGTTACAGTCAGTAGCCAAGTCTCAAAGTAAATCTTTCTGCTTATTACTGTGACTGTATTTCACACTGAAATTACTGTCAGCAAAACCTTCCTTACAATATCCAGATGATGCTTTGGTTACTGTTCAAGCAATGTATGAGTTCCTCCCTTGCCATTGCTGAATCAACAAAAAAAGAAAGAAAAAAAAAATCACTGACACGGTGTCTTTGGAAAAGTGCGAGGTAGTGCTGGTGGAAATTTTGAAATTGCCTTCTCCATCAGCTATTAATTATCCCTGGTGTCATTTTTTCTGAGGAATTTCTGTGTTTATTTTCAGTACCTGCCAAAATGTGAATAGTTTCAGTAGGGACCAACTGTGACTTTAATGTACTGTCTGTATGCCAAGAACCAGCTGTTAAAGCTCAGTTTAACTGAACCTTTTCCATCTTCTTTTATACAAGACTGGGAAACAGAATAGGCAGCTTTAATATATACAAGGTATATATTATTTACTGTATAGTAACCAGGATGAATAAGAGCATGTGGTAATTATCTGTTTACATTATTACAACAAAAACCTTTTTTTTTTTTTTTTTTTTAAGTCTTCCTCCTAAAATATAGAATATGATACTTAAGTTTGCTGGGTATTTTTATTTATTTTTATTTATTTATTTATTACCATTTCTCAGATAGACAGATTGATAGCTACAGAGGACACTAAGATTTTTTTTATTTTTTTTTATTTTACCATCTTACCCTTTTTTCAACCTACTTATAAATAATAATGCTGTGCTTTTCTACCACTGTGTGCATACATGTCATAGGTGCAAGTTTACACTGGTAGATGCAACTCGAGGTCATGCTACAAACCCCAAAATGCATGCTAAATACATTGACAGTCAGAGAGTTAGCTCTTTCTGTAGCAGCCTGGTCTGAACAAGCAGCAATGCCTGTGCAACCTGCTGTGGTGTAACTGTGCTCATTCTCATAAACATCACCTATTTAACACCGAATTTACAAGTCATATAATATCAGTCACCTCTGTAGAGCGATTGTCTGCTGTTACGTGTACTAAGCTAACAATAGTTGGACATGTTTGTACTGATAAGTGTGTTCAAAAATATGGACCTGGAGAATAACATGGAATGAAGTGTAACAACAGGATGTGTTGTACAGATATCATCAGCAGCTGTTCAGTTTCTGGCTCCCTCACTGCTCATAAATGTGTGCCACACACAGTGTGTAGATAGATATACTAAAGCATGAAGTGGCTAAGCAAGCACATTATCAGAAATGGGTAAATAATAGCAGTGGATTGATCTGTTTTTATGTTAATGTTGGATTTCATTGATGGAAGCCTACTGAATTAGTGACAGGATTTTGCAGAATGACCTTTGACATGCAATAATATGCCCCGCAATTGTGCCCACCATTTTGTAGCAGTGTAATGTCATTGGTCATGTGTAAATAATGGAACAAATGGCATTTTCTGACAAATAATTTTCAATATCTGATGTTATCCATGGGTATTATGCAGGATTTCCTTACGGCTTTAGATTATAATTGTTGGCAGATTAACCATGTGTTCTTTAAAACAAAAGGGGGGGGGGGGGGTTCCTCAAGAGATCTTTGGATGGGTAATCATTCAAGGTTTCTTCATGCATCCTTGTCTGGTAATTTCCGTCGTAGGAGTCAAATAAATCCTTTAAGCAACAACTGCAAAGAAACCAGTATTGGACCCCAAACAGTACATGGAGGGTTTCTTAAAGTTTCTTTGGATGTTTGGCATTTTTGGATATCTGAAGGACTTCTTTCTGGAGCTCCTTTAAAAAGAAAGCCTCTGTTGTAGAGTTTTTACATGAAAGATTTAATGGTTTTTCTAGGAGGATAAACTGAAGAACCATTTTTTCTGAGTGTATTGCAGTCCTGAGTTTGTTAGAGCAGGGAAACCATGTCATCGGCTGGAGGATGACGGTATTTATTTTGTTCTCACATGTACTCAAAATCTGGCCTGAAGTGCAGAACACTTACAAGAGAGGATCGTTTTACAGTTTCTTTCATAGTTCTTTCATTAGCGCACAGTCTGGAAATTGGCCTAATCATTTGAAATACCTTTCAACACAAATATTTGTCATCATACTGAGGAGTAAATTATCCATTTTTTTAAAGCTTGATCTCCAAATTTTATTATATGATGAGTTTCTCAGGAGGAGCTACAGGAATAAACTATTTAATTAAATTATTTTTCATAGTGAACCATATCAACGCATCTTGCGTACTGCAAATATGCAGCTCTGGGGCAGCATTGAGGATCTCTTGTAATTTCACAATAGACTATTGTTATTGATTCATGTTACTTTCACAATTCATTTTCGTTACTGATTCAGACAGTGTCTGACGCCACCCAAAGTCAGGCACCACAGCAATCACTGCCTCACTATTGACCATCTTAAATAAACAAAGTGCTTGCTAACACTCAGTGACATAAGTTTCCCCTCATTGAAAGTGCTTTACACTGAAAAAAAGCTTTTAGACCCTGAACATAAGTTCAAAAAACTTGAAGAGATAATTTAAAGTAAAGTATTAGAAGTACTGTATAGCTTCATAATAGACGACGAAGAAGAAGGCTTTATGAAATGTCTAGTTTTATTGGTTGTCCAGTTTCCTAAGAAATGTTTCGCAGAACATGCTTATGATATATAATCATTCATTTATATTTCTAGAACGTTGTGCATATATAATATTATTTTCCAAACATTTTGCACAAGCAGCACAAAATACAGTACACAGGCAGCTCAAATGCAGGAAGTCATTACAGCACTCAAGCAGATTAACACTGACGTTTCAGGCAGCAGTGGATGTGGCCCATACGTCTGGTGTAAGGTGAAAATAGACGGGGAGTTGGTATGTTAGTATTCTCCTCAGAGAACTGAGAGATGTGTTCAAGAGCAATATACCTCCCTTAATACACACCAGATTTGATCAGTAATAGAAGATTTGACCTGAACTCCATCAGCTTTTCTTAGCTCTTGAGAGACTGTCAGACATGAACACTCTGGGTGTTTCAAGGATCACAAGCAGGAGATTTGTACCTTTTCTTCTAACACAGTGTACCTGTCTTCAAATAACACCAGTGATAACTTTTATACTTGATATGTACTCCATGACACTGGATTCAAAGTGAAATGATGTCTATGGTGTTAAACATCATCGGTGGGAATTTTATATACATATGAGATTAAGCTTAGCGATAGGGACATTTTGGAAAAATGTCCCATGCAAAATTCATCCAACACACGATGCAAGTTCATTGTACACACGCGCGCACACGCACACACACGCACACACACACGCGTGCGCGCACACACACACCCCTAGTGGCAATAGCATCATGAATGAGGACAAACTAGCTTCTGTCTTATATAGAGAAAATCACGGCATCTTAGAGTATGCATTAATAAATATATCCATGATTTGATACCTTTTCAGGGAGAGAAGAAATAAGACCTTGGCCACCCACAGGTAAATTGTGTTCCTGTAGACACGCCTCCCAGACAGATGTAGCATTGCTGTGAAAAGTTAAAAATTCTACAAAACATGGTGCAACTTTTATAAAATAAGACTCGAAATGCAAATAATCAAGACATAGCCAACAGAAGCAGATAATGCATTTCAGAAAGATAGGATTAAGAAAATTCATCATGCTAAACTTATTGTATTTATAGCAGTGAAATAAATGTCTGAGAAATACTGGTTTCTGAGTGATAATGTCTCATGTCTGGCCTTAAAAAAAAAAACCAAAAAAAACCCTTCCAAACAACATAGCGTGGGTGAAGATGAATCTGGGGTTTTTTTTTTAGTTGCATCCATGCTCTACATGAATATCTGTGAGTGCTCTCTTTGATCATGTGTGCTGCCTGAAAGATAATACAACATGCCCAAATCTGAGAAGAGAGAAAGAGCCCATGTCCTTTCTGTAACAGTAAGTAGGTTCCTTCTCTGACTAATTCATCCTTTGAGGATATTTTTATTACCAGACTATGATCAATATTTTCCCTGTGTTTTCTGTGTGTGTGTTTGTCCTAGGATTGTTTTCACGGTTCCTTGGTTTTCATAACCCTGTTTGTTTAGGTATTTTCTCTAACAAACTCTGACGCTTTATTAGGAACAGGTTGATTTATATCGCATGCAGCTGAAATCTTTTTAACTATTTACGTGAATTTTGATAGTAATTGATTGCAGTTGCTAATGCAGTTATTTTGCATGACATATAATCAAAATGAAGTCCATTTCAGTTACAGGTCATAGCACTACAAAATGGGTAGAAGGTAATGGGCGGGTGAATACTTGCATCAGGCACTGTAGCGAATATGTGGGAGATTAGCAAATCAGCAAAACTGAGGCTGGCACTTTTTGAGGTGGTTGAAAAGCTGAAAAGACTGCAATTGTTTCTTAAACTGAGCATTTGTCTATTTGTTTTCATTTTAAACATTATTTAAACATAAGTATATAAACACTAAAATGCAAGTTAGATTGAAACAACAACCAGAACAACACCAGGAACAACGAACCTGATCTCAGGACCATAAAGAGTTAAAGACATTAGGCAGGTGAAATAACAAGAAGATGTAATGCATAAAGTCCTTTATTCGTCTTCTTCCGCTTAATCCTGTTTAGGGTCGCGGGGGGAAGCTGGCGCCAATCCCAGCTGACATTGGGTGAGAGGCAGGATACGCCCCGGGCAGGTCACCAATCCACCGCAGGGCAACACACAGAGACAGACAACCATTCACACTCTAATGCATAAAGTGAATAGGCACATTTAGGATTATTTCTAGACATTTTTACTACCTTTTTATTACCATTTCAATGTTGAAAAGATCTTGCTCTCCTGAGAGATAATTGTACCAATTTAAAGCATTTCCATCTAGAAAGAAGCAAAATTATCTGCCAATAAAGTAAGACCATTAAAAGCTTGAATTTTGTATTTATTTATTTTTTTCATATAGAAATATGATTAATAATATTATATTTGGTTTAGCGTAACCTTCTCAAAGGAAATACTTTTCCAGTCCCCGTTTTAAATGTGAAAGAGGGTAATATGATCATGCTGTTTATCTCTGTGTCCCAAGTGTCTTTTTAGTCTGTCCTCTAACTCCCTACTGCATATTTAAACTGTTTACACTGTGTGATGAAGTACAGGAAGTACAGGATTTCTCTCAGCCCCGATCCTGTTACCACAAGTGTAATATGTCATGCCAGAAGCATTGACTTTTCTTTGTAGTTACCTATGTGATCACTGACTCATTCAGCATCAAACCTTATCCAGCTTACTGGAGTGTATATGATACCAGAGTTCAACACTTTCAAGTACCATGTTAGACCAGATCCAACCCCACATTTCAAACAGACACCATAATTTGTTATAGGCTCCTCTTTAATGCTTTTTTTTTTTTATCTAAGGCCAGTGGTGGCACATTCTCCAGTTTAGCTTGTTCTCGCATTGTCACTGAATGCCATTGGATTGAACATCTCATCACACTGGTTCAGGATGGCTCATCACATCTGATAGAGCTGTGTGAACATGCATAGTGGTAGCATCTGCTTGTTTGTGCTGAGTGTGTGGTCTCTGTGAAGGGAAATTGTAGTGCTAGGTCTTTCATGGTGACTTGATATTTTGCACAGATCTCACTGAAATATGTTTGTGGTTTCTATTTGTTGTTCTAGCCTTTCAGGTTCACACTGTGGGCCTTTTTGTTATTGGGTATCTTCCTTATTTGGAAATTTGCTATAATTTAACCAGCCTTTTTGTACTCTCCATAACAGACTTGTCTTATCCCATGAATCGGTATCATTCAGACCAGCATTATGATGCTCAGATCTTTCCCTCAATGAAAATTCACACATAGTGTCAAACACAGCCTTTTCACAGCCTATAAATCATTTTTCTGTACGTCTTAAACATTCGGGCTAATATAACAAACAAGGCCTTTGGTACAGTTAGGTGCTTGTGATTGATTTTTTGTTGTGCTCCTCATGCAGTGATGTATCCCGTAAGGCATGAGTGGACTGCTGTCCGTTCAAAAAAATGTAGTTTCCTAAGCATGGTCATTTTCCTCAGGAATTCTCGCTATTTCGTCATTTTTGTGTGATGAGTAACAGTCTAGGTTTGAGTGCAGAAAGAAAAAAACCTCAGATACGGTCTTCTGTTAGCCGCACATTGTTTTGCAATGTGACCTCCTTGCTGCCACTGAATTGCCTGCTGTGATTTCCTGTGGTGAAAATTATGGGATGATTTAGTATGCCTTGTCTGCTTCCAGAATCAGTAACTGGATTATGTAGATTTCATAGCTTTCTTTTGCGCAAACAAATTGCAGCACTGTGGTATGTATTTTCTCCTGACAAACACCAAACTACATATTCATTCATTTTTAATGGAGAGTCACACAGGAAAACATACTGAATTTTCCATCCAATCAAGGCTTCATATGACCTGCATGAAGTTGGCACCCAATATGTTTTTGATTTTAACCAAACCAGTCTCTTTTGTGCTAATTTGTGCTGTCGGAATTTTTTAATTTGTTTTGCTTTAATTATGAAATATAGAATGTCCGATACGAAAGTTTAAAAATCCTGGGTGTTGTGAACTGAGTCCAGTAGTTCAGCAATTGTCCACTAGGTGGCCGTGGCGTGTGTGCTACTAGTTGCTTACAAGCGTCGGTTGAGCTGTGGTCGCTGTGAAGCTGTACTGTTTTTTCGGCGATTATTTGGTGGTTTTTACCTCAGTGTTTTCTCAATGTACTTACCTATTTATGTTGGTCGGTACGCTGCTTGTCATGTGTACAGTACTTGGGTAGCACTTTTATGGACCTTAGTGGTGTTTTTCCTCGGATTTCCATTATTTTAACCCCCCGCACTAAAACACTTCACATCATCGGACTATTCAAGTCAACGGACAACCTCTCCCTCCAATTAGTCCGTTATTAATGCAAGGATCAAATGTATATACAATTTTGTTTACAAGGTGTGGCATCCCATGTGTTCCCAGTCTAAATCATTTGTGCTGTGTTTATGCTGGATTGTACTGCAAAATTTTCATTTGTGCTGCTATAGTTTTTGAGATATTAATATTTATTTACAGTGATCACATAATCATTGTGAAGTTCCAAGCAGCCGATAGGTTTCCGATTTCAACCAATCCAGGCTGGTTAGTTAGGGTTAAGTTTAGGGCTAACTTAAGTTTAAGTCTTATGTTAATCTTATGCATATACAACGCTGTACCAAACCTTTTAACAACTACTTTACCTGTCTTTAACTGACATCAACATTAATGTATTACTTAACCCAACTAACCCTAACCTTCACTCCCTTCACAACCCTCTCGCACTACTGCTGCAAAGGTTAATTTAAAAATTAAGATTTCATTTGTCTTGCCAATTCAGTCCCTTTGATCTGTTCTAAATGGCATAAACATCTTTACTGAGATCCACATTTCAAAGTGTAACAAGATTTACTGTGAATCTACTGAATGCCAGTCCAGCACTTCCAAGAATTGAAATCCGAATGCCAAAATGCCACAACTGGAATCGCCAACCTCCTAAAATGGTAACAATTTCTACTCCAAGGACTGTGAATTTATAACCTTGTGTAGGTACAATGATTCACACAGCATAATATATATATCTTCCTTTTGCTTTGGCTGCTCCACTGTATTGGATTATCAGAAGATCTTTAGAAAATCCTGTGCTTTCTTTGGTACCACAAAAAGTCATGTCAGCTTTGTTTCTCTTGATAATAGCTGAAAACAGTTAAAGCCCTCACAAGTTTGTTATATGATTCCTTTCATTGGTTATATTTTACAGCTGACTGCTATCTGCTGAGCTTAAGCGAAGTCTATTGCGATTATAATCATTTGTATTTGCTTTTACATTTGCCTCATCGTTTAACAGAAGCCCGTATTGTTTCTTTCAAAGTCATTCAAACAAACTAATTACTAACTACCAGTAATGAAAAACTTAAGTGATTAAGATGTTACAAAGTTTGGGAACCAGTACCGGATTGTATTCATGCATCAGGGAACAACTTAAAAACCTCAGAAAGTACCTTCAGTGTAGGGAAACACAAATGTGGTTTGTCTTAGATATTGTCAGCAGATTTAGTTCTTGAGCCCGTTGTAAAAGCAATGGAAACACTGAGCCATTTGGACTGTAGGGGGGATTTTATTCCACCACCAAGACGTCAGGACATAGAAGCAGCAAGATCTCATCTTACAAATATGCTTAGATCTTAAGCTCCTTGACATTTAAGTCCTGAACTGGGGTCAGGGTGTGTACTTTTGTACAAAGTACATATAAAACTTGGTGCAGAGACCTTCATGGTAGAGGCATGAAATGAAAGCGCAAGAGTTCTGAATCATTTGTACTGCAGCAGTTAGAATAAGTAGCAAAGTATAGCAGGGTCTCGATCCGGATATATTTAAATGCAAACTACTAAATAATTCTCGTTAAAGAGCACGTCCACTGCTAGTCTCTGTGCTTTTTCCATCATTTAGGGAACATGTGTAAATGTGACAGAGAAAATTTCTTACTAAGTGAATCGTGACACAGATGGTGGTTATCTGAAAAGCGCCTTTATTTTCTGGACATTTCACTGGGAAAGTCGAACACAGCTGTACCTGTAAAAGTGTCAGTGAGTTACTGGCAATCAAAATGTTCATGGGGTGATATTACAAAACATAACATACATGCAGCATAAATGCTAGCCTGGCTGTTTCAATAGCTAGAACCTAAACCGAAGACTAAACCCTAAACTAAAGAGCTTCATATAATACACAACATAGGCTGTGGAAGCCATTATTCTAATATTAGCGATGACTGGAATACATTATACTAAATGTAGAGGTCCAGTTTTTGACTTATCTTACTTTTTTTATGTAACTGAGGAGATACAACGTGGGTAGAAAATGAGTTATTTTTACAGATGGTCAATGGCAATATTAAAAATATTTGTATTTTGTTTCATTATACAAATTATATTTGTAGCTTAGCCATTTCTAAATAAACCACTTGACAGAATGCAGCAATAAAGCAATGATAATTGCATTAATATACTTACATAAAGCATGCTGTAATAATCCTTGGTTTATACACTGGATATAAAAAAGCCTACACACCATTGTTAAAATCACTAAAATCGTTTTTTTCTTCTTTTTGTATTGTAAAAAAACAAAAACAAAAACAAAATGAAGCCTAGATAAATCATGGCAGATCTTTTTCCACCTTTATGTGACATAGCAACCAATACAATTCAAGGGGAAAACTAATGGAATTGTTTTAGGGGAAAAACCCCATGCAATAACCTGGTTGCAGAAATGTACATGCATAACCTTCAACCAATACTTTGTTAAATTACCTTCTGCTTGTGATCCAGGACACAGTTCTTGGGTAAGAGACTACTAACCTAGCACAAATTGATTTGGCAATGCTATTCCATCCTTCTGCCCAAAATATATCAAATTGTGAGATGATGTACTGTGCACAGCCCTCTTCAAGTCATTTCACAGCTTTTCAATAGGATTTAGACCTGGGCTCTCACTGGCCCATTTTTAAAACATTGATCTTCTTCTGAATCCATTCCTTTTTTGACCTGGATTTGTGCTTTGAATCATTATTTTGCTGGAAGCTATTTTTTTTTTTTTTCGTTCTCTTCAGCCGCCTAACAAAAAAAAAACAAAAAAACTAAAGGCTTTGTGCCGAAATAGATTGGTATTTGGGTATGCCTCACCCTGGCTATGATGTTCTTTGGGTGATAAGCTGTCTTATCTTATCTTTTGTGCCAAACATATCTTTCAGAATTATGCCCAAAAAGCTGTACCTTGCAGGGGGTGACCAGTATATGTCACAACATATGGGAACCTTGGTTTTAAGATCTAAGTGGTCAGTGATTGGTTCTTGGAGCTTCTTTCAAAATATCGATGACAGAAAACTTATTTCCTGTTTAGGACAGGGTCGAGGGTCATAGAAGAGACTGGCAGTTACTGATAGAGCTATGAACTCTTCCTTCATCCTTCTGTCCTTCACTAAGTCCTATTGATTATACCAACAACAGGTTAAAGGTTGCTAATTGCCATGGATTTTTTTGTCTGAGCTGTAAAGCATGCAATTATTCTACACCATCAAGCTTGTTTGCCTTTGAAGCCTCAGATCCTTTCCCATGTCTTAAAACTCTATCCGTTTATTGCAACAGACAGCTGGAGGCAATCAACATTGTTCATTTAATCCACAACATGACACACAGCTTTAGACAAATATAGCTTGCATGCAATATTTTTATTGGCTTCAGTGTAACATTTCCTTCCACGTTCTAAAGAAACCCGCCTGTCAGTGAAGGATATACCGACTGCATATCAGAGACTGAGCTAATATTGAAAGACTGGCCATGCTCATCATCTCTGTTCCTGTAAGTATGTTCTAATGGACAAAATAAGTTACTTTAATTCTGATTAAGTTGGGGAGAATGTCCAAAATGCAAAGTACGAAACTATGAGCAGCACTGATTTATCGCTACAAAGTATTCCTAACCCAAAGGACTAGATATTAATACTAGTTTGTGGCAGGGCTAGAATAGCCAGGTCTGAAACTTAAAAAAAAAAAAAAAAAAAAAGGTTTAAAAAGATTTCCAGTTTAAAACTCTTAGAGCCTTCACGCGAATTTCGAGAACTTGGAGGAAAGGATAAAGTGGCCTAATTAAATAAATGGTCTCTTTCTTGCATTAAATCCAGAGTGGAATCCTCTTATCAGAACTGGCATGTATTGAACAAAAATGTGGCTAGATAATCTAATTCACATGTACCGACTGCCCTCCATGATTGGTACATGTAGCCCACTGGTTTGTTCGTTCTTTTGTTTAATGTGAAATTGTCGTCTGTCCATGTTATCTTTTACTTATTTGCAAGCAAACAAACAAACAAACAAACAAACAAACAAATCCTTTAGAGTGAGGACATTCAGTGCAGGAAATGTGCAGATTTCCTGTCAAAGATATTGTCTGATATTTTGGATCTATTGTTATACTAATTAATTGAATGCGAACGTATTTATTTATTCATTTGCAGCATACCTTGCAACAGGCGAGAAAGCAATGGCAGGTCAAATGTCACAAGGGGCAGCATAAATGAAATACACATGAATACAGCCTCCTATCAGGCTATAGACATAATAACAGGTGAAATCATATATGTAAATAAAAGATACTAGGTAAAGAAGAAGCTAAAAACACTGCGAATGCTGTGCATTAATTGATCAAATGAAAAACAGCTCTTGGATGGGTTTCCTGTTGTGTCTTAAACAACACAAGGGAGGCCCAAACATGGAGAAGGAGAGGCATAGAGGGAGGGGAAGAGAGACGATGGGAGTCATGGGAACAAAGAATATTCACAGTATATAGTATGGAGGAAGGCGACCCAAAATGGTTGTGGGCCAAATGGTATTTAAAAACCAAAGCAAGTATTTTATACTGAATGCAGAAATTAACCTACTTTGTGTCAGTTCCCCTGGCAACGAGCACCATTTGCTCACATTCATTTTTGTCTCGGATCTGCCTCCACCCCTTCTCCGTCATATGCTTGTTGCTTGAATGTGTCCAGATGTGTTGCATTAGTTCTTTGTCAATTGGCCCTTTTAGACTGTTGTGTCTACAATTATTGGTGAGGTCTCACTGATGTTATCATTTTTTCCCGAGCCGTGTTTCCTGCTTTCCCTAATTCACTGGGTTTGTATTTCTAGTTAGACCTGCTGGTTTTCAGCCACGCTTACAGTATTTTCTCGTTTATGATAAATTTTATCAATTTTACAGAGGCACCATCGAGAACATCCTGACCAGCTGCATTACCGTGTGGTACGGCGCCTGCACCGTGTCCTGCTCTAAATCTCTGCAACGCATTGTGAGAGCAGCTGAGGGGATCATTGGTGTCTCTCTCCCGTCTTTATCGGATATTTATAACTCCCGCCTCACCCGCAA
>JAQMCW010151461.1:0-12630 GCA_030068335.1 Chrysichthys cranchii | reverse complement strand
AGTGTATCTAAATAATTCACGGTTGTATTTCAAATAAATGTTTAAAATTAAAATAATAATAATAATAATAATAATAAATAATAATAATAATAATAATAATATACAGATAAACCTACTTACTAAAGGGACAGCTCAGAAGGCAATAAATAAATAAATAAATAAATAAACAAACTGGTTAATTAATTTTACAGTAAACACCCAGCTGGAGGAAATTCTATTTTCTTCTCATGTATCAAATTAACTGAAATTTCCGATAACCTGCAAATGAAATAACTCCACGATCTGGACACGCCTGCATTTCCCCCTGCCGTCGCCAACAGCTAGGATGCTAGCAAACTGCCAATAAAGCAGGGCAAATTCGTCTGGTGTTGCCATGACGCCCACGAGCAGGCGAACCGCTCGGGATCCGCCGTCGCCGTCGGAGTGACATGGATTTTAACCTGGAAGACGTCCCCGGAGAAGTTCCCGTTCTCCTCGTCATCATCCAGCGGAAATTTGGGTCTCAGACGTGACTGGATCACGGGCAGTTAGCTACATGAACGTGAAGAGAAAACGTGTTTTAAACGTAAAAACGTGTACGCGCGTGGTCCTGGGCCAAACCGCACGAGTTAAGCGTTTAAACAGACGTTAAACGTGTCCTGTGTTCGATTGGAGCACGTCTGCACTCCCTGCGCGTGTGTGTGTGTGTGTGTAACCCAAACGAGGTTATCAGGTCCTAAATTGAATAAGACTGACTTGAGCTGTCGTGTTACAGCTCCGCGGCAATCCGTCAGCGCCAGAGGAGTCGCTGCAGGGTCGAGAGATGGATTAGAGATCAGACGCTTCATCCGTCACACAAATCTGACCGCTGAGGAATAACAGAGGTCAGACAGAGAGAGAGAGAGACACTCGGGGGCGGTCTCTCTCTCTCTCTCTCTCTCTCACACACACACACACGGTCCGTGTTTGCATGTTACTCTTGGACAATAACGCAAAAACCACAAAACCCCGATGTTAGAAGGTGAGCCGCCGCGCGTCAGGAGACGCCACCTGGACGAGGTTTTGCTAACAAGGTGCTGACGCACGGCTTTAGCGCTTCCGCCGAATTCTGTCCCATGTTTATCACTTTCTAAAGAAGAGAGGGACGATTGGTCCGGAAGTTGTCTTCCGTGTCCTTATCGTTAGCGTTAGCGACAGGGCAGATCATCATCCCGATCTTATTACCTCACGATGACCAGACAAAGAGCAGATCAGATCATTCGGAGCGGGTTTGAACACGACGCAGGAGCGGAAATCCTCCGCATCCAAGTCTGCACCTGGCCCTATAATCCCCTTCACACCTGTCTGAAGTTTTAAGAGAAGGGGCGGAGCCAGAGCGAGACGCCCAGCGCGCTGTGTGTACACATCCTGTTCTTATTCCAGAGGAATCAACACTGGAAGCTGCTCCCCACATTAGTTCGGTCAGGGTTTTGGGGTTTTATATTTTGGGGTTTATTTTAATTCAAAAGCATGTCTTCTAAACGCCCAGCATGTCTCCGACAGGAAAAGACTCCTGGGTAGGCTAGGCTAAGCTTGGCTAGGTAGTGGTTCGACGTATAATATTTCCCACTTACGACGTGTGGAGCAGAACACCTAGGAACATCTCTATCGTAACTTGAGGACTAAATATTATACTGTGTATGAATTACACGTAGGGAGTTTATTAGCTATACCGCAGGCTCATTAAAAAAAAAAATGCAAATAAATTACTACAGCAATAATGACACGACACGCTCGGTGCTCATGGGAAAAAAGAAAGAAAGAAAGAAGCACAAACGATGAGATACACCACTTTATTTGTGTATTTTTTATTTATTTATTTTATATATAATATACGCGATGCCCGTCATTGCGGTACTTGGAACCCGTCTGCGCTTCCTGACGCGACGCTCGATCGTCCTGGATGGAGAACCCAAGCGGTTGGGGACCGAATGTTTCGTCTGTTCTCATCGCGCAGGACGGGATCGCCGACGCCGCAGATTACTTTTGCGGCTTTAACGGATTTGCGGATCTCCCCCAGGACACAAACACGACAGGATCTACACCGGAGTTCACACCTTCACACCTTGACGCTGAGCAGAAACAAACGGACCGAACCTCTGTGTGAGCAGCAAAACCTCCGAGCTGTTCATCGGTCACAGATAGACGTCCAAACATCAGAAAGCGCTCACAAGGAGACTGCGCGTGTTTAACTGCCGTGCAGTCTTTAATTATCCCCTATAACGTGTGTGTGTGTGTGTGTGTGTGTGTCGTACAACGGCGCTATTGTGAGGGAATTAAAAAGCCTGTTTTCACCCAGACCTCGATCAGAGCGTGTTCTGGTGGCGACTCTGCTTATTACAGCTCTGTTCAAGACTGTGAAAGCCTTCAGGACGCGCCGTTACGGGAAAACAATCAACCTCAGGCCGCTGTGACGAAGCCCGCTTACTGCTCCCATTTTCCCAGGACAGGACGTCCTGGAGATCCGCGAGCTTCCCCACGTCGTGACGTTGACCTGTCTGTAGTGACGTTTCTCACTGGTTGCGTCTCTTCTGAAGTTAATAAAACAGGAACGCGACCCTCGGCTAATCAGTGTAAAGTCCTCGGTCCTGAAGCCGGCGGACAAATCTCACGTTTACGCTCATTTAGCGTTTGCTAAGAGCGTACGTGTTTCCAGCGATCTAAAACTAGAGCTACAAAGCCCCAAAATTACCAAGATCGAAACATAATCTACGGCAAAAAGGTCACTGGAAGCGTCCGGGAATCGTCTCCGTTCTGCCTTCAGCTCTAAAAACGCCTTTAAACGCGTGAGCGCACCGATCTCCGGTCTTCCCTCCGCACTGATCAAAGGAGCTGAACACGGCGATTTACGGGAGGGTCACGACTTGTTCTGGCGTAGCCGAGAGCCGACGCTGGGGGAGAAACGTCTCAGGATTCAGGAGGACGGGATCAGGGAGACGTTTAGAGCCATGAGCGGAACGTTCCAGAGAGGCGCTGGGGCGAGCGGGGGGAAAGCGCCGACACGGCAGATCTCCTCCTCCTGGACAAGGTCAGGACATGCTCCGAGTACACACACACACACACACACACACACACGCGCGCGCGCACGCTTACACAGCATGGTGTATTTATTCAGGAGTGAGTGGCTTCCCACACACACAAACACACACACACACACACACACACAGCTGAGTGTACAAAGGGAACACCTGCTAGACCAAACACCTTGTGAGTGTTCGCACTTTTGC
Source organism: Chrysichthys cranchii (assembly GCA_030068335.1). Classification (NCBI taxonomy): domain Eukaryota; kingdom Metazoa; phylum Chordata; class Actinopteri; order Siluriformes; family Claroteidae; genus Chrysichthys; species Chrysichthys cranchii. The sequence continues at coordinate 9,385 of JAQMCW010151461.1, read as the reverse complement.
ACATCGACGCTCGGCAGAACGCTAAAGCTCTTTATGATGCGTTCACACCTCCCTGTTTCACTGGTGTGGACCAGACAAAGTGTTTCTCACACACACACATACAAACTTTTACACACACACACACACACACACGCGCGCGCTCCTCCTGCATGAGCACGCACCAGACAAATTGCTAATCTCTGTCGTCGTTCCCGGTGCGAACACTGATTTAAGAAAAACCTGGGGGTTTTTGAACGCTGATTCCATTTTGGGATGAGTGTGTGTGTGTGTGTGTGTGTGCAGGTGATGAGGTCACGCAGGCTAACGCATTTAGCACACATGCCTGACTTTACTCAAATATCCAGATGGTCGTGGCTTCACCTCCTCAGACACCTCAGACAAGCGTCTCACAGGGCGCGGGAAGAAAACACACACACACACACACGCCATAAACATCGCAATCATTACACTTCGCTTTAAAACCCCTAACGTGATTTTAACAGATCTGAGACACTGATACGGTACGTGTGAACTTTAGCTTAGTGAATGAGCTTGTTCAGAGAGACCGCGGATGAAAGAAAAAAAGAAAGAAAAAAAAAAGACATTCAACGACTTTTCTGGAATTTTCTGGGATTAGTCCAGGAAAATGTAAAGTCATAAAATAGCTATTCCAGCGTAGGGCGGAGCCCCATGACATACGATCCCTACACCGTGATCGATTAAACCGCGATACGTTTCTCTCTCTCGTAACTGTCGCAATAACGATTTTAGTCTATTTTTTTATTTAATTAATTAACCTAAACTGTTCAATTCTGTGCATCAAAAATAAACAATAAATATCGATATATTTGTTTTTTAATCATCGTGTTGCTCAGACATGGACGTGGGTGTTTCATGAGCGTTACAGAGCGACCGCCTCACGTCCTGGATGGTTGTTTTCTCCTTTCTGGGAAGCAGAAACAAGGCGGGGTTTTAAATCCGGAGTCTAAAAACAGCCCGGAGGACAGGAAGCTGAAATCCAAGTCAAAAGGTTAAAGGTTAACAACGGAGTGAAAGTGAGGAACGTGTCGGCGCAGGAAGCTTAAAGGGGAAGGATGATGCGCAACATTCTCCACGCTGCTCGGGAACCGACATGGCGGCAGGAGCTCCGGTACGGCTCGGTGTGACGTGTCGGCCCCTCACACACCAAACCCAGAGTGCGGGACGAATCCGCGGGCTCATCGCCAACCGTAACGCACAAAACATGTTAAGAATGAGGTCTGAAAGCGACCTGCTAAACTCCGCCAAACTCCAGACAATCGCCAAAGAGGCTTAATGACTAGAATAAAGCGTCTTTCCACTGTACGCTCCGACACGAGAGCCGCCTCAAAACACAAACCGGAGGAATTTAAGTTTCCGCCAACGACTGCATGGACGCGAGAACGCTGACGTGGAGAAAGACTTAACGACCGCGATGTTCCCAAGTGCAGCGACCATGAAGTAAGAGATAAAACGCCGCGTGTCGCGCCGCCACAGGAAAATCATTTTTGAACGCCGAGTGGTGTCACAGTCAACACACTGACGGCTTTCCCGCGGCAGCACGTCCCGGACGCGCTCTATTCCTCTTACACCTCAGCGATCTGCTGAGTGTTACTGATAAATCTCGTCACACACTTAGCTCGTCACTTCCTGTTTCTTAGAGCGACGGCTTCCGTACGTGAACGAACAACTGGGTGCCAATACTTATAAACGCACTTCATGTTGTTTCTAGAAGGGCAGCTCTGGTGGTATTCACGTGTCATGGTTTCCATAGAAACAGCGTAGCCACAGGGATGCGGTGAAGTTTTCGATGAGGAAGCGGTTGGGATTTATTTACACGTTTTTCCGAGATCTTCAGGGCGGAGGGGTTTCCGCTTCCTTGCGGTTCCTCGAATTTCTGGTCTTCTTACCGTGACGGAGAGAACGCAGAGAGGTCGGAGAGGGGACCACGAGAATAAGTACGAACGCCTTTCTTGCAAAACGTTAAACACGTAACTATGAAGATGAGAACGCAGGCGTAGCGTTTTGATGCGTAGCTACGTTTACACGGAGACGTTTTTCACAGTCGGAATGAAGCTTTCCCGATTTTTGATTCCGAACCCATCGTTCACGTGAAGGAGATCGGAGGAATTTCGTTCCTCCGAGCGGGAACGCGATTATTAGCGGGTCCGTGTCGCCATGCAGCTGACGTGGGGTCACGTTGGGTCTCTGAAATATTTCATTCTTCATAAATTCATTTGTTTTTATCACGTTACACTTCCACGGAACGCCGTGGGAACCGTCTGGGTCTCTCCTGATCAGAATACAGCGCTGACGTTTAGTTTATGTTATTTATTTATTTATTTATCCGTCCGGGTCGTCCTGGAATAACCCTGGACTCTAATCCTGGTCCGTGTTTATCCCTGGTTTGTCATTGGAGAAGCTTTCTGCTAATCCGTCGCTGGTGTTAATGACACCGATGTTTCCAAGAGGGTTTGTGGCGAAACGTTTCCTTGGGCAGTTTCCCGCGTGGTCGGGCGTTAAAGGGTCAGCGGTCACGGGTCAGCGCGGTCCTCCGGTGGTGCCTCACACACTGCGGGCCTTGTGTCGGGCCGCCGTGACTAGGCGTTCACACGGGAGTGGAATTTTCCGGAGCGCTTTTCTGTCAGCGTTTTTTAGCTTTGTTTTTTTTACAGACAGCTCGGTCGCTTTTCTTTCTTTTAAACAATCCCGCTTTTATGTGACGGCCGTCACCACGCAGCTCTGCTCTCCTCCACGGACTGCGGAACATTCGCGTCTGTTTATATCCAACTGCGTTCAGTCTGCGTTTAAACTCTGGGTCAAAAACACACGTACTGCACTTCACAACACAAACACCACCATGAAACCTGTGTACACACACACACACACTCACTCACACACACACACACACACACACACACACAGCACCGCTCAAGGCTGATGAAAGAAAGAAAGACAGAAAGAAAGAAAGATAGAAAGAAAGAACATCAGGAACAGCCAAACCAAAAAGAAAGAAAGACAGAAAGAAAGAAAAAGAAAGACAGACAGAAAGAAAGAGCAGGAGGAACAGCCAAACCAAAAGAAAGAGTTCATGTATGTGAGTTGACTCTCAATGTTCACCTAAACGAATCAACTCCTCAAGTCGGCTCTTCTAGATGAAGAATGAGAATTGATTCGAGGAGTCGACTCATTTGTATTTCCCAGATATTTGTTAGTACTCGTTCCGTTCCGTTGGTCCCGGTGCGATCCCAATCCCGGCAGAGAGCGGGAAATCTCTCCAGTGTGCGTCCTCCCAGTTTAGTCACTGATCACGGGGGGGGGGTCTAATTATCACGCTGCAGTTATTTTTCTTTTCCAAGACACCCGCTGTTCTGATGATGTGGGATGTGCAGTGGTGGGAGACTTCTGCTGTTTTAATTGGCATGTGTGGTTTGTAACGAGCTCTGCTAGACCTCAGACGGAGACAGGAGCGGCGTCTCTGCTGGTTCATGCTGTATCTTAGAAGATAAACGAGCAGCCGGGAGGTGAGGATCCCTCAGTCACTGAGAAACACCAGTGTGGGTCAGGATCTCAGTCCCAGCTGTGTGTGCACTTCTGATTAGAGAGTGTGTGTGTGTGTGTGTGTGTGTGTGTGTGTGTGTGTGTGTGTGTGTGTGTGTGTGAGAGAGACAGCTGAACCCAACCCCATCAATCACGGCTTCGAGTGGCCGTCAGTTCAGCCGGCTGGCCGTCTGAGCCTCCCTTTATCCCCTGCACTGATAAAAAGTGTTTAGCCTCTCCTTATTCTCCATATTCGCACGTTTCAGTTCGGTGACCAACGGAAGAGCTCGCAGTCTCGGTGTTTAAACTTCCAAACACCAATCGTCGAGGGAACACGTATAAACTACTCTGCGTTCGCACCTTTTTATGTTAACGGACAACGTTTGTGGACAATCTGAACTTCAGAGAGGAAAAGGAAGCGGAGCGATGAAAAACACGGAGGACTTGTGCATCTCTGCGACGTCTCACGTCAAGCATCACACGAGACGCTCGGATTCTCGTGACTTTAGCGTCCTCGTGCCCACGATCTTTCTCACCTGCACTTCCGAGAACGAGAACCATAATCTACACGGCAAGCTCGGCTAGTCAGCTAGCCGGCACCGCCAGGACCGGTCAGGGTGTTGCTACGGTTGCAGTGCGCAAATAATCTCACGCGTCAGCACAAAACGGCGTCAGCGGAAAGAGTGAGAGCGGAGAGTTCTCCACGTGAGCAGTGCGGTCGAGGCGTTCTGTTCAGACACGTTTTGAGCGCCTCAGTATGAAGCTGAAGAACAGACTCGCACGGATAAAACACAACCCTGTACGAGCAGCCGTCGACGACGCCGTTGCAGAACAAAGGGGTTCTTTTTGCGGAGCTCAATCACGAGACAACCTGCTGGTCTGACACGCCTCTTCATCTCCCGCTGGTCTTTAATCTTCATTTCCTTTCCGGGTCACGCGAGCCGAAGTGGAGACGCGACGTGAAAGCACACAATTAGGTTCGAATCTCCGCGATAATCTTTTCAGGGCTTTCAATTTGTCGCCGTTTTAGGGGTGACGACCCGAACATGAACGAACCGCACGCTTCCATCTGCTCGCTTTGGGCCGATCTCTCTCTCTCTCTCTCCGTCTCTCCCTCCCTCTCTCTCTCACTCATGGTCAATTAGCAGGTGACATTAGCATGTGAGGGGGAGCAGAGACTCTCAGCGAGCGGTCTTTCCATCTTAATTTACAACAAAAGGGTCAAAAGCGGCAGTCGAAGACACGACATGAGTTTCTATTAATGCGCTTGCTCTGACACATCACTGTTGCTATAGTAACAGTTCGTCTACGGGGCGTGGGCAACGGGTGCTGCGCATATGCAGATTTAAAACACGTCTATTTATCATTTATGGAAGGAGTCTCCAGTGTCAGGGCTGTGCAACAACCAGAGGTACAGCTGGCACTTTTACATCATAAATAAATAAACAAACAAACAAACAAACAAATAAATGGGGGGGGGGCAGGTGTTTACAGCTGCTGTAACGTAAATATGAACAGGAAACAATGTGCTCTGCGGACGTAACGCATAACACTCAGGTTAAATATTGGGCCGTCTGTCACGTATCGTATAAACAACTCTGAGTGCTCTGTCTCCTCTGGACGAACCTCCCTGCTCTCCGACGATTCTCAGGCGTTTTCCCGCCGGATACGCGGCGACGCGTCCGCCAGGCGTGCGGCAGGGAATTCTGGGAGTACAGGAAGAGGAAGTCTCTCCCACACACTGCTCATTTGCTCGTCTGCAGGATGGTGGAGCTTTTCCACACCACTCGACACTCACCTGCTTTATATAGCTGCTCACACACACACACACACACACACACACACACACACACACATAGCTGTCTACATGCAACACTTCAACCACAGATAAATATAATCTTACCCTAAAAAAAAAAAGAGACAGAGAGAGGAATGTTTCAGGGCCTGCTGAGCTCAAGAAGAAGAAAAAAAAGTGAAGACGTAGCGCTGCTTTATGCAGGAATGAAATGAGGATTATTTAATCCAGACGTAAAGAGAGAACGGGTAGAAAGAAAGGAAGGAAGATGGAGAATAAACAAAGAAACGGAGAAGAAAGACAGAAAGAAAGAAAGAAAGAAAGAAAGAAAGAAAGAAAAATGAAGAAAAAAAGAAAGATGGAGAAGAAAGAAAGAAAAAAAATGAAGAAAAAAGAAAGATGGAGAAGAAAGAAAGATGAAGAAAGAAAGAAAGAAAAATGAAGAAAAAAAGAAAGATGAAGAAGAAAAAGAAAAATGGAGAAGAAAGAAAGAAAAATGAAGAAAAAAGAAAGAAAAATTAAGACAAAACGAAAGAAAAATGGAGAAGAAAGAAAGAAAAAGAAAAAGAAAAATGGAGAAGAAAGAAAGAAAGAAAAAGACAGACAGACAGACAGGAGTAGGACTGAGAGCCAAACTGGAGAAGTTGTTCCAGTCGGTGTATCTGGGGGCTTTGGTTCCTTTCTGGCGTCATGACGGACTCGCCGGTCCCTCTGGATGAAGGATCCGTTCAGTACAGACAGAAGAGGGATTTTACGCTTCTGTAAATCTGATTAATGTAAAAGAGCCGCAGTGTACGAGGGAAACGAGACGCCCCGCAGCACGGGGAACTCGGCGCAGAGAGCCGTGTCCATCTGCGTGTATTAGAAACCGTTTGAAGGCGATAAATGAACCCTGTAGCTCCATTTAACGTCGTGGATCGTCCACGAAACGCGTTATAACCGCGTCATAGCCGCTGCAGGCCGCCATCCCGGCTACAGACCTCTCCAAGAACGTCACGTTACCAAAAAACACAAGGCAGCATGACCTCCTGTGTTACAGCGTCCCCTCCGACACGGGACAGTCCTCCCACAGATGTCAAACAGAAACATTTACACTCCAAGAAAACTTTTCTTCGAAGCTGTCAGAGCTACCTGGATGGAGAAACCTAATCGAGGCCTTCTGACCAATCAGGGCTGAGAATCCAGAAGCGCTCTGGGGAAAGAGATTTGGGCCAAAAATAGCGCAGCTCTGGCTCTTGTCGTTTATATTCTCGGAGGCATGAACGCTCGTATGCTGGCGCGCAGAAATAGCCCCGTAATGGCACTTGTGGTTCTTATTTTTAAAACGCCGTCCTAAGAAAAGAAAAGCTCAGGCCACGTCCTTGGATCCGCATGCGCTCGAACTCCTGAACAGGATCTGGATAAGTTCGCCGAGTGTCGGGTCACAGAGATCACCAGACAAACAGACGAATAAACAAGCATCACTTCCTGCACAGACCCCACTCCTGTGAGCCATAAAGCGCTAATAAATAACCAGCGCGGTCGTTAAGCGCGCGCAGTGTCGTGTTCCCGTGACGGATCTCTCGCTGCCTGATGGCATGTCTGGGCCTCGCTCCTGCAACCGCCGTCTGTTTGTTCCGTCTCCTGTGCCACCGCACACTTCCAGGGGTCTTTGTGTTGTTCCTGAACCCGACACCGCACCCTGCCATTAGACCGAGACACCTCCCACACATCACACACGCGGCTCCGATTAAACACGGCCACGCCAGAGAGACAGGAGGACGAGGACGATTCGTCTTATCCCTGTCTGCTGGGGCTGATATCCAACACCGCTCACGTTTCGACACTCCAGTGACCTTCAAATATTAAAGCATACATACATTACAGAGCCTCAGCGAACGCTCGGGACCGACGCGCGACGTGCCAATCGATTAAAGAGATTCGTTTTGGTTCGACGTCGCCGTTTAATAGTGCACATCACACCATGGCTAACAATAATCATAATTAATAACAAGAACATAAAGCCGACAAAGCGGGTGCAGACTGTTCAGGCTTGTTTAGCAGACTGAAAACTGGACAGATTGTAAACTCGGAGTATGTTCATGATAATATATCGACAGTTAAGGCTTCACAAAAGCACGCAAACGTTCCAGATGTGATTTATGCAAAAGCTAAGAAAGGTACAGGAGCGCATTTCTGCCAAATAAGGGAAAAAATGCATGATGTTTTTCTTTATTTTGGGCAGCAGGAACATTCTGGAATACAAAATATCGTCACAGATGATCTCAAAGCTTTGACTCGGTATCTCCGAGCTGTCAAACACACACGTAAAAAACGTGAGGCGGAGTACAATTCTGAGACAAAGCTAACCTGGACATATGTCTGGAATGACATTTTCGGAGAGGAGTCGGAATTCTGGGATAACAAGCCCACTTCCGAAGGCATTCTTCTCACATTAGCTAAAGCAGAACATTCAAAATGTCCAAACTTCAGACAGCGCACTTTTGAGATAAGTTAGATTTCTGTTTATTTGTTTGTTTGTTTTTTAGAAATCCCTCACAAGGGTGAGATAAACGCAAAACTTCGGACAGAAATCAGGCCTGGGAGATTGAACTTCTTTCAAACAAAGACAAAGAATAAAATCTAAAGTATATCTGGTGCGAGTTAAACATTCCCCCATGTACCTGCTGACGAAAAAAAACATTCTAAAAACCCAGGAGAAATGAGATTCTTTTTTATTCGTTTTTGTTTTGTTTTTTAAATCACTCATTTAAATAGCAGACCCAAACCATCATCATTAAAAAAAAAAGCCAGCTAGAAATAACATAAAAATCAAGTAACAGAAATCAGAAATGCCCCTGCACTGCAGACACTAATGATATTCCACCCTGTGTGCTGTTTCTGAAATTGAATCACTGAGGAAGGAGTCGACTCACTCGTTTGCTGAATCGGTTCAGTTTCATTATAGACCACACCGGTTACTGTGAGAGTCGTCTTTGTTTGAGAGTTTTGTTACAGAAAAAAAAAGTTAGATAAGGGTTGTAAGAGGGGTTGTCGGGGACGCGCGCGCGCGCACACGCGCATGCGCATCCGCATACACGCGCAAAAGGTAACAAAGCCCGGCGCGCCGAGGCAGCAACCAAAACAGACTCTTTCTTTCAGAAAAATTAAATAAATAAATCATAAGAAGGACTTTTAACTGCTCAGAGCCGCTCACTGCATCATGAAAATTACAACAACATTCCATCATAAACACTGAAAACGCCAGCCTACACGCGCGTGCTGGGTTTGTTTTCAATGCGTCGGGACCAAAGGACAAACTTGAGCTCAGGTCCAGAACTGGACGGCTGCAGACCCAGCTCAACTTACTCACCGAGCCCTACAGCAGCTCCAGCGGGGGAAGAAACCCTGCCTTTACTCTGTCTCTCATCTCTCTCCCTCTCTCTCTCTCTCTCTCTGTCTGTCCTTCTTCTCCTCCTTCTGAGTTGGTGTGAGTTCAGAACATCAGCACGAGCTCCTCACAGCGCGTGAACTTGCACTGGTTACTCTTCAGCGAGCTGAAACACACGGCACGCGCTGGATAGCCCTGACTCCGCCCACACATGACGGACAGCTCCATCAGCCAATCAAAAAGAAGCAGTCGCAGAGCTCATTAGGTTATGAGTAAAGAAAAGCCAAGTAAGGACAAGGTGCTCGGGGACACGTGTGTGTGTGTGTGTGTGTGTGTGTGTGTGTGTGTGTGTGTGTGTGTGTGTGAGAGAGAGAGATATTTATAGAAATACTGAATTACCTCTAAACTGTAATGGTCAATCCAATTAAATCAAAGTCTGATTAAGCAGCTTAGCTAACATTGGCGCATTAAGTATTAATACAGCAAAACATTGTGGGTTACAATACAGTGAACTCCCGCGATATCGCGGGTTCGGTGCATCGCTGATTTTCGAATTTTGATTCGCGGGTTTTTGACTTTCACGGGACTCTAGAATATAAAATATAATTTAAAAAATGTTAATTCAAACATTAAAAGAACATTTAAATCGAAATAAAACAGTACGCGCTGTATTTCATCAGCGG
>JAQMCW010151235.1:0-12661 GCA_030068335.1 Chrysichthys cranchii | reverse complement strand
GCCGAGAAGTCCCAGCCAGTGCTCGGCGTAAATTACGGTGATGGAAGCTAGGAATGTTGGAAGCATCTCCTAGCCAGCTATTGCCACCCTGTGGCTGGCAGATAGCGTTGATGATGATGATGAAATTAGTCTGTGACATCACCCAGAGCAGGGTCGTCAAACTCAATCGCACAGGGGGCCAAAACTCAAAGCGCACTTTAGGTTACTTGCCGAACAGAATAAACATTTATTGAACAGACTAAAACTAAAGGTTTTTTGAACATAAATATGAATCGAAACAGACAGGATCCAATATTATTACAAAACAAATAAACCTAAATTTAAAATGACTTAAATGAAAATATCTCCTGTCAAAATGATACAAATTCAAAATATGAGCACGCTGCAAATAAAACCTGAAAATATAAATAAAAATTGTGCTTTTAAGTAAAAGTTAAAATAATAACAAAGCAAAATTTCCATGCCATTTTGTCAGAACTGGATGCTTGGCATCTTTTTTTGGCAACAAGTTGGTTTATGTTTGGGGTAAGGTAAGACAGACGGGTTTATTGCCGATGTCAGTAAACATATACTCAGCCTCTCACCGGTTTTAAAAGGCTCCGTTTTCAAAACCAGCTTTTCTCTTGGCCATTGTTAGGGGCTAGCTTTGACTTGAAATTAGGGTTATATACATCAACAGGTACTTGATTGATCTGACGTAACTGGCGCGGGAATGATTGCAGGTAGCCTATCATTCGGTAAGGCAGCTGTTGCGCTGCATTATGGGATTTGTAGTTTGTGTGTGCTGTTGGCGCTTCATATCACTGGGCTGTTAAAAAAAGCGAGAGAGAGAGAGATATAAAATGATCTCAGATATAATTGGACGCCGGGCAGGATGTGAGTTGACACATGTGACCTAGAGGCTTCGAGCTACTTTTTGAGCTTGCTTTAACTACTTTCCCCTGAAAAGGGTTTGCAACGCTGCTTTGTTTTCAGGAGCTAACAGTGATACCTTAGCCCATATTTGGGATTATAATTTTTTTTTATTCTCTGAAATGCCATTGTTATTATGCACCCACATAACCACTAACTTCTCACAGGAATATTGAACATATAGGATGTCAGGTTGTTGTAATATAATACATTTCAGCTCGGAGGTTTGCTTTGGTACAGAATGGAATATAGCAAAGTGACAAACACTGATAGACTCTTTCTTGGAATGGTTTCTTTAAAAAAAAAAAAAAAAATAATTTAAATCCCACAGCAAAATCCCCAGCGAGTGTCGAGTCAAATCTTACAGTTTTCATCTGTCGTTGTTAACTTGACACTCTGAGAGATTTCACCACGTAGCACAGTAAATCTTTTACACACTTCATCAGTCAGTGTTTCTGCTCATCACACATGTTCTGAAATGATAAGAAAACTAAACATAACCTACAACCCCTCCAAAGTAATTGCATTGCAATACCCGACATTGGCGTATCATTATCCGTTTCACCAAAAATGCGTAGTTCTAGCTCTCCCCTGCCTTGTATTTATTCTAGTTGTATTATTTACAGAGAGGATCTGTTCTAATCCCATGTACTCTTCCCATTCCCAAACAATACACATCCGGTCCACAGATGATTCTTTGACCTCTGATGGGTTGAACTCGTCTCCCAGCTGTCACGTAGAGTGAGACTAATGATTAAAGTCTGCCAGCAACAGAATCCACCTTGAGGGCTCCAATTTGAGCACAAGGAACCACAACACACTGTGAGAAGATACAGCACTTACACTAGTTTGCACTAGTGGCATTGTGTACGAATATAGCATGTGCAGTGTGTGTCACAATGTGGAGGCAGATGGATATGAGTGTTTATTAACATTCCAATTCAGCATACAAACTCATGGTCTAAAACAGGCAACAGGCGGACGTCAGGCAAAGACAGCAACCCAGGGCAAGCCAAATCAAAACGAAGGACAAAACAGATTACTAAATAGATTTCCACATCTGTCGCAATGAATGTGCGAAATTATACATCTGTGTATCATGTTACACTATTAAGGATGTTGCTAAAATGCACTCAGGTGACCGACGTGGCGGTTCAAGTAAAACTGTTGATTGTGGAACTGAGCGTGTGCAACATGGACGCTCATATCCATGAACAGAGCCCTCCTTATATCTCAACCAGTAGCCTTTCTTGGATGGAAACTGTAATGTCTCCATGTTCAACTCCGACCTTAGGAGCATCCAGAAATGTGCCTGGAATGGCCTTTTTGTGCTGGCACGCACTGCTGATCTGACTCTAAGCTTAGGTTTAGGTCCAGCAAATTGGTATTTTTTGTGCTGGCAGTGTCTATTTTCTATATAAATCCTATGAAGTTCAGTGTTGACAGTGCTCGGAGTCTTTGGCGCAAACCCCCCCTCAGCATACAGCGTTTCTCCCCGCTGTGCTCGGGGCACTTTCACTTGAAAATAGCTCCAAATTTTGGACTACCACCAAGCTCATCAATGTCACTTCTCTGTCACTGACCAGTTGAAATCACGAAGTGGTGGGACTTGCGATAGCAACACTGTCAACGATGACAGAGGAGTAAACTGATCCTGTTGTCGGTGACATCCCAATTATTTACAGTCTATCACTGAAGGGTTCCCATGATCAATATTTGAAATAAATGCGATTTCTTTCCATTGTTTTCATTGTAAATAAGAGACTTCACATTCACAGTGAAGGAATGCTGAAGTACTGGACGTTTTTTTTTTTTTTGGTAACCTAGCAACATTAAGCACTTTAGAAAAGTGCATTGAAAATGAGGTTGTGGGTTCTGCCAGCAGAAAAAAACGCATCAGGTGGACACCTTACCCTTATTGCAACTGTGGCTCAGTCTGGGCTCTCTCTGCACTTTATACTATTCGTCTTCCGCTTAATCCTGGTCAGGGTCGTGGGGGGAAGCTGGTGCCAATCCCAGCTGACATCCGGCGAGAGGCGGGACACTCCCTGGGCTAGTCGCCAATCCACCGCAGGGCGACACACAGAGACAGACAACCATTCACACTCACATTCACACCTACAGGCAATCTTGAGTCACCAATTAGCCTAATCCCCACTGTGCATGTCTTTGGACTGTGGGAGGAAACCGGAGTACCCAGAGGAAACCCACGCGAAAACGGGGAGAACATGCAAACTCCACACAGAAAGCCACCTGTGTCGAACCCGGGGCTCGAACCCAGGACCTTCTCGCTGTGAGGCGACAGTGCTAACCACTCAGCCACTGTGCCACCCCACTTTATACTAAATAATATTAAATTGACAAAATCCTGCTAAAGCAAAAAGAGAAAAAACCCCATAAAAATAAGACTTTCTCTGTTTAATCTTACACAATGTGCGGCAGACTGTAAAATCAACTATATCTATTCCGAAATATTTTTAGATTACCAAAGTAGATTTATCGGCTGTCTTTACTGTCTAATTACATCACCTTACTGTCTGCCTCACAGTTTCTTCCTCCTACCCAATTAGTCAATGGCTCCCGAAACCAGAATCTAGTGAATGTATTAGTTGAATACTTGACTAGTCTATGCAGCCCTAAGGATGAAGAAAAAGACAAAACCTAAGCAACAACAAAGAGAGAAACAAGCTCCCAGAAATGCCCACCAGAATGCCAAAACTTTACAAAAATACCGTGGATGGTGAAGGAATGATTGTATCCTGATTGCGGATTATGGAATTCATGGAAGTCAATGAAATTGATGTTGGTTTAGCAGCAAGCCAATGTTAACCCATTAACTGACAAATTTTTGTTCTGAAAATTTTCATGTGTTTCTATCAATTTACATCCAAATAGTAACAAAAATCTACTTTCAAGAAATATGACTGTTAATATTTCTGAAATTTCAATTTGTAGTCAAAGTCCCAAATGGGGATCATGGCACATGCCATCTATTTTGTATGCCATTATATGATCCCCAAATGGGGACCACGGAAGCTAATGGGTTAATGTGGATTTGTGGTGGCTTCTACATTGGTTGTGGATTCAGACATGACTATGACAGGAGCTACACGCAGCATGTGACACTATGCAAGCTCTACAGAAAACCAGATATCCCAAGATCAATGAACAATCAATAGCCCTCTAACACGATCCGGTCAGTAAAACGAGTTTGACAGAGTCCGCAAAGTCAAAGTATTGTGTTTGACGTGCGATCGGGATTTTACACTGGGAGTTGCATCACGTGAAGCCATTTATCTTCAGCAATTGACAAACTTTGTGTACAAATTGCAGTCGAATCTGATACTAAGCATCTCTGCCAATAAGCACCATGTCCAGGCTTAGCTGAAAGTGTGTGGGTGGTGTGCTATTTTATTGTCCAGTACATGGCATCTTGTTCCAGGTAGAGTGTGTCATCACAGTACTGGATTAATTCAAGAAAGTTCACTGTGTACCCAAAGTGGGTAAACAAGCAGATGAAATCAAATGTGTTTCAAATACATCTGGTACTCAGTGTTCATGTGACCATGAAGAATGAGGGGTTCATCTTTGCTTTTCTAGAACACTGAGAGGGCATAAACGTGAGGCACAGCTGGGAGCAACTATGAAAGCTGGCAAACTCTACTTTCAATCTACTTTCATGAAGATTATTACTGCTCACTGACCTGCCCCGCAGGCACTTTAGTAGCCCAGCATGAGTGAGCTCTACTTTAAGAGCTCAGGCATTTGCAGATACTGTACAGTAAATCACTGCTGTGTGGGGAGTGCAGTAGGCAATTTGTTTCCCTGCACGAAGAATTTTGCTTTACAGCGTTGTCTTAACAAACTTTGATTCGATTTCACTGTTTAGGCTGTATTGGCAATGCATTTGACTGGAGAAGAGAATAAATAATTAAGAGAAACCAAGTTCTTTTATTTCTAATGATAAATATGTGAGTAAATGCATAGTTTTATTGTATACTATAAATATACAGCTGACTGGTACAGTGGTTCAAACCTGCCGGCCAACTGGAGCCTTTCTGTATCCATGTTCTCCCTGTGCCTGCATGGGTTTCCTCCAGGTGCTCTGGTTACTTCCCACAGCCAAAGACATGCAGATTAGGTCAAATGGCTCTTCTAAATTGCCCTTAGGTTTAAATGTGAGTGTGAATGGTTGTTTGGTTCTGTGTGATCCCTGTGATAAATTGGCGACCTGTTCAGGGTGTAACCCCACCCTTCACCTGAACTCACCTGGCATTGGTTCCAGCTTCCCTGTGACCCTTAACAGATAAGCAGTATATATGATGGATGGATGGATGGATGGATGGATGGATCAATGGTTCTTTTCATTTCAAGGCTGTTGTTTTCTGTTATTTGTCTTATATTTTCTGTGTTTATGATTATAAAATGTTACTTCCAAAAATAGAATAGAAACAGAAAAACATTAAAAAAAAAAAAAGAAGCAAAATGACCAAAACAGTTACAGTTAGTTTTAAACAAACCAATAGACCAAATGCAACAAAATGTGAAACATGGAATCAATAACAGAACAGAACAGAACAGAACAGAACAGAACAGAAATAACATAACAGAAATTCCCAAATAAAGTAAAGCATAAGCTAAAAACAACCAAAAAAAACTACAGTCGATCCTCTCATTAACAGACTAACTGGGGGGAGAGGTTGTCCACTGACGTGAATATTCCAATGATGTGAAGGGAGTATGCGACCAACAACCAACATAAATAGGTAAGTACATTAAATACTAATTATGTAAATAAATATGTAAATACAATTGTAACTGTCATTTCCCTTATGCATGTTCACACCATACTCCTCACAAACAGGAGACAGAAACACCAGACTTCTTAATGAGCTCTAAGTTCTGGCCAATACTAAGATTGACACACTTTCTTTTACCACTAGACTTATCTTTGGGTGGCGTAATGATAGCACTGGATCAGAAAAACAGTGAAAAACTCCAAATAATCGCCGAAAAAACAGTATAGCTTCACAACGACCACAGCTCAACCGACGCTTGTAAGCATCTAATAGCACGCACGCCACCGCCACCTAGTGGACAATTGCTGAACTACTGGACTCAGTTCGCAACACCCAGGGTTTTTTAAATTTTCATACCGGACATTCTGGCTAGTGGATTATGTACTCAGACCAGCGGATGTTGTGCGTTGCATGCGATATCCGTTAATGTGGGGTCCGTAGATGAGAGGATCGACTGTATGTTTAAAAATACTACAGGATACAGGTGAGCTGAGCATTCTTGTGTTCTTTGGAGTGCCACACAACTGACCAATAACTAAAACCAGGTCTTATAAGATCACTGCACACTCAAGGGCCCTCTCACATGATCCAGTCAATAAAATGAGTTTGATAGAGTCCATTTCTCAAGGTCAAAATAGATATACAGTATATGACATATACAGAGGTAAAGGGGCATTCGGGCAATTACACTGTAAGTTGCAGCACACACATCAAGGGGAATCAACTTTAGCATTCAACACGTCGTGTACAGTAAATGTCACCAGCAATAAATCTGAGGGCAGAAAGGCCAACTGAATCCAGAGGCTTGAGTGTGGTAAATGGTTAAATGATGAAAAACAGACAAGGAGGTTCCTTCTACTGGGCAGAAAGGAAGCGAGTGAAGGGTTTCTGTTCAGCCTGATGCTAACAGGTTTGCTGTCTGTAAATCTGAATCCAACCACATTAGTAATATTAATATGACCATAAGCAATATGTAAAGAACACAAATGAAGAAAAATTTTCAGTCGTTAATGTACAGAATCTGAGGAACAATAGGCTACAGAACAATGCCATGTGCAAAGAAGTGAGCCTTACAGATTAAAGCAACAAACTTTATATGGATTCTGAGCAGAACTGGAGCCAGAATCCCAACATTTAGATTTTGTGTCAATGATGGAGGTAATTATCATGCATTTTGAATACAGCACCAATATGTAGATTTGGAGATCATGGAATGTAGATTTAATTCTATGAGGATATATTACTTTTGCAAGGAAATAAAAAAATATGTTCTGAAAAAACTCATCTTTTAATTCTCTAAAGAAAGATCTGCTTGTAAGGCGAGCAGCCATAATTAGTACATATAGTGTATGTAGTCACGCATAAGCATTCAATTACAGTTTTTGTGCCAAGAACACAAATGAGAACTTGCCATAGAAAACTTGGCAGTATTGTTCGTATTATCAGTAAGTAAAATGAAGCCCACAATAATCAATATGAAACAAGACACTGATGTATATTTAGTTGTTGTTAATTGGCAAAAATGGAAACTAAGGTCGAAAAGTTTTAATATAACTACTTAGAGACAAGTTCAGTAAGTTTCAGCATATAAGAATACGCAGTAATGTCATTTTGCTTCGTACTTTTAGTCACGGATTGTCAATAGGCCCTAATTAATACGTGTTACTTTCTAAACAGTATTTATGGTAATGCAAAAGTTCACGAGTTGAGAAAGTTCATTAACAGTAAACAATGTTAATTAAATAAACCTTAATGTAAAGAATTAGCTCATGTCATGTGTTTCATGCTTAGCTTCAGGTTTATTTGCACTATGACATTGCAGTTGGTGGAAAAGGTTATTCTTCGATTTTCCTTCACTGAACCTCCCAAGCTTTAGTTTCTCATGGAACATCTGTTCAAAGGAGGTCTCAGCAGACATTGGCACATATGGAGGTAGCTATATATAAAGATCCGTCTCTTAGTAGGTACGTTATGTTGATTGCATCTTCATGTGTGTGTCAGTGAGGGGTATTGATATTATGTGGCTATGCATCAAGACGATAACCTGATGCAGGTGTCAATAGTCCTGCGCAGTGGCTAATATACTTTTAGGCTTATGACTATCGAAATAATAAATGATCAACAAAGCCTAATGTTTATGATATTAATGAGCGATGCCAGATTTGTGTATTGATTACTTCTACGGGCTTAGGAAGTGCATTTGTGCAGGCTCTGCTGTGGATGGAGATAATGTTAAGTATTATAAAAGAGAGATAAGAAAAAAGTCGCTATCAGAACTTGCAAAACTGTTACACAGGGCATCTCAGAGGACGGATGATTGTCAGAAAATGCATTTTGTGTTGATTTTTTTATCACTGCTATTTGTCAGACATGCAGAATCAGATGCATCTTGACTTATAGATGAGAACATCGTTTTTCTTTTTTTTTTTTTGCCATTTTTCATTTCCCCCCCATTTGTAAGTGCTTATAAATAACCGCTCTCAAGTGGCTATATATAAGATATTTTCCAAAAGCCTATATTTTTAAAACGTACCAGCATAATTTAGCTCCCGATGGTCTGAAATATTAATGCTACCCACATAACAGAAACTGGCCACAGATTAAAGTAGCATTTTAGAAACACTTTTATTGTTATTTATTATATAATGTACAGCCAGAATGGAACCAGCTGGAAAATACAGTACATAACAACATGGTGAGCAAATGGAAACTTCTGTGTTTGATTTATTCCCTACACCTATCACATGTTATTTCTAACATGGAAACACTGTACTTGTCTCACAAGTTGTGGATATAAGCATCTTGCAAATAAACTATGTTGGTTTTGAATGGAATTTAAAAAAAAAAAAAGAAAGGAAATAACATCACATGACCTTCAACCAAAATATTTTAGTAATTAAAGTCACTGACAACTAAATAGTCACAGGAATAAAATTACCCTATACCATTTTTGCTATTTTTATTCGGAAATTTACTTTGGTAATTCGTCCGTTTTGTCTGTGTGGCTTTCCTTTCGATCCTCTGGCATCCTCCCCCTTTCCAAAAACATGACATGTGGTTCTGTGAGATAAACTGTTATGGCTCACGGTATATGTATTCCCTCCTCCATCAATCCCAGAATGGACTCCAGATCTACCACAGCCCTGATTAGTTTTTTTTTTCCTTGTGTGGACTTCTTCCTTAGGTCTTACAACAAGGTTTATACCTCAAAAACATATTGGTCAGCTGGCAGTCCTCTGACCTACTGCCACTATCAGGCAGTGAATAGTGGGTTTTTCCCAGAAGGAGACTTCTTCAGAGGACCAAATGCTCAGCAGCACAGATTGCTACATCTGTATCTAAGTACATGCACATGGCAGGGCATACTGTTAATAATATGCAAAATGCTAAGAAAAATCACAATAATAAATAAATAAATAAATACATACATACATACATACATACATACATACATACATACATACATAGCAGCACCCCAAACACCCCTTCTTTATACGGCTACAATTTGGCAACTCTAATTTTGTCTACATTGAGTAATGTTGTGCATGTTAATGAGATCTAATTATAGTCAATGAAATCAAATCAGGTATGTGAAACAGATGGAGTTTCAAGGGCAGGTAGGAGAATTAAAGTCCCTAATTATATTTCCCATAATATTTTCCTGTTTCATAAGGATAATGATAAAGTCCTGATGAATTTATAAGGTAACAAGTGCTTGACTCCATTTTTACCTTGCATGAAACACATTATTATATTAGGCAGTAAAAATGAACTAATTAATCCTAAAAATAAGCATTTTTAAAATAAAAGTAAAGCCCATTTTAAACCCAAGTAGAGTTATTCAAATGACTTTCAAATAAATCCTAGACTCAACTTAAACACAATATTTATTTGAAATATTTTTAAACTCCTTCCACCAGACTGGCAGGTGTTATATGATGATGCAGTTTCTAAACTAGCTCTGGTTGCAGTAAAGTTTCCTTTCCACCTTTATTTATTACTTTCATATTAATATGGACACGTTCCTTGAGTCTTTGCATACATTATTTATGGATTAATTTAGCTCAAAATGGTCTAGACGGCATGTTAGCATGAGCTTAACTGAGCTGCTGCTGAAGAGAAGGACATGCAGGACACATGTCTGCTGTCGGGCGCGCGCTCATTCCCCGGGGGCGTTGGCCTGTGACGTAAGCGAGCCTAAAACCCACCACTATTTAGGGACGGACACTGGAAACTCACGTAACTGATTTGATTCCTCTGAACAAATCCACTTAAAGGAATCATTAGATTCGTTGAAAAAAAATTTGTTGTATAGAGTGAAAATCAGCAACTTGCATCACATTCAGGCCTTCATGCTGTCACTGTGCAGCCTGATTTACTTATCTCCTAGTAGCACATAATACTTTGTATTTATTAGCCTATATTTTATCCGAAACAACTCACAAGTGGTTTGGAACGGAACTAATCTGCAACCCAAGGATCAAGGTGGTAAATAAGCTGACAGGAAGACATGATTAGCAAAACTATGTTTTCACTAATTAAGCTGAAGCACGAAGATAATTGTACAATTCTATCCTAATTGGATATCATGTGAGTACACAGAATCCTGGACACCGTATACAGGCAGCACCATATTGCAGTACCAGGGCTTCTGGTTTAACAAGAGCTTGGGGTAATGTCTGTATTCAGTTTCTCTGATTGATTGTTATCCCATGTGGGTTTTCTCTGGGTTCTCTGGTTTCCTCCAAAAAAAAAACCCCAAACCTGCCACAAGGTGGATTAGTTCCTCCAAATAGCCCTTAGGTGTGAAGGAGTGTGTAAATGTGTGTGCATGGTGGTTTGCGATGGACAAGTCCCATTCAGTGTTTCTGGCATAGGTCAACTGTGACCCTTAGAAGGTACAGTAAAGTAGTACTGAAGAACCTCATGCTGGGGCCTCTAAGCACACTTGGGTAAATATATATTCACTCAGGAATATACAGAAGAAACAGAAGACGGCTTTAGTTTTCACATATATATTAGAGTGCAGTAATGTGCTATATATCCCAGCTTCTTAGAAAGGGCATAGAGCGCAGGGTCAGCCATGCTACAGCATTCATGAAAGAGAGTTAAGGGCTTTGCTCAGGGGTGCAAAAGTGGCAGCTTGGCAGACCTACTGAGCAGTAACTCAGAGCCTTAACTGCACCAGGAGAAAGAGCTGAGAGAGGTTTTTATTTTCTTTCTTTTTTTTAAATAATAATGAGTCTTCTTGAAAGCCTGTGAGGGAAACTCACTCACTCATCTTATACCACTTAATGCTGTTCGGGGTAGTGGGGGGGTGGCAGAGATGGATCCAATTCCAGCTGACTTCGGGTGAGAGGCGGGGTACACCCTGGGCAGGTCGCCAAACCACACAGAGACAGACAACCATTCACACTCACATTCACACCTACGGGCAATTTAGAGTAGCCAGTTAGCCTAATCCCCTCTGTGCATATCTTTGGACCGTGGGAGGAAACCAGAGTACCCGGAGGAAACCCACAAGGACACGGGGAGAACATGCAAACTCCACACAGAAAGGCGCCCAGGTCAACCCCAGGACCGTCTTGCTGTGAGACAACAGTGCCTAGCACCACATCACACCACCATGAGGGAAGCTGTGTTTATTAATTGTAACATTTGCGGAAATATAAAATGATGTGATGCCTTACATCATACCCTGCTGGGATTTTTACAGTGCAGTGATCAGTTTCTAAGCTATTCTACTGTTAGGTACATGCGTATTCATGCTAATCACGGTGGCTAATCTGCACCCTGACACTGTTTCGGACTTTACTGGCTGCGCATGCGCACCCCCAGTAAAACCGCTTCAGATCGGCTGGATTAGTGGTTTTTCCAGTATTCAGGTTGATGACGTTATCAGGGATAACCAATGCTATTACCACATTCTATTCAAATTTTCCAAATCGGTTTTCCCAAAGCGTTACAGGAGCGTGTTGAAAATTTGGCTCGTAAAAATAGGACATAATTTTGCCAAAGGAGAGTATAGACTTTATCTAAACTGTAATAGACTGTTACAATATATATCTGAGAACAGGTATACCAAATATTAAGTAATTTGAATGACTCGCATATATGTTTTTATCTCCCATAAAATGTGGTGTCCGGTAATTAGACCAGGCTATGTGTATACTATGTACTGGCCGCCAGCCGGTGATGTGGAATTTCACATCATCAAAAAACAAAAAAGAGAGGACAATGTCAGAAAGAAGTTGGAGACCAAGAAGGGAACACTGGATTATAGTATTGATTTTCCTGAGGTGGACGAGGACCGTAGACTTGTTGTGGAGGAGATTCTGGGTGACAAGATAGTGGCTAGATGGATTTGTCATTTGTGGTTGAATGAAGATCAAACTGATAGTCTATATCAGGAACAGATTGATAAATACGTGAAAAAAAAAAAAGAATGACTATGAGATGTCTCGGTACCAATTAGCTGTTGACTTTCTACTTGGTGATTTGTCACGTTCATAATCCATGCTAATAAATGCATTTTATGAGAGAACTAGCTGATTCCCCAGTGGCTTCGCTCACTGAGTGCAAGGGAAAAAAAATAAAATGCAGTATTTTAAAAATAAGTTTGTTCATTACCAATTTTATTTTTCAACAAATAAGTGGTCATGCGTCATTTCCGTTTCAAACGTGAAAAGAATTTTATATATTTGGATAAAAGATTTCTTAAATAATTACTTCCCAAATAGGCATTTACTTCTTTTCAACATCAGTAAAATAACTCTCACACAGATAACAACAATTTGTAAAGACGATATAAAAATGCTGTCCACAAATGAAATGATTAGTTCAAATGTAAGCGCCAGTCACGCTGCTTCCGCTTAGGCCCGGCGCCCGGGAATACGAGTCTTTAAGCCCCCCCCCCCCAAACCCGGAACATCTTGTGGCTCGCAACAACA